>OMKI01025513.1:0-14755 GCA_900302315.1 Phycis blennoides
TGCAGGGAACAGACGTTTCTCTGCCCTGAAACCGGCAATGAAGAATGGTGTACTCTGAGTGAAATGGTGTTTCTGTGTGTGTGTGTGTGTGTGTGTGTGTGTGTGTGTGTGTGTGTGTGTGTGTGTGTGTGTGTGTGTGTGTGTGTGTGTTTTAATCCGTTAACTATGTGGAAGGCTGGGCTTCCTGACTGCAGCTCTTTGACTTTCATCCAGGCCACTGACTATAAAGAAATAAACATTTAGTTGCGGACGGTTGAATCTAAGTCATGTAACGGTCTGAATACAACTTTGACCTCTGAATACAAAACAGCGCACACACAGATATGAACTCAGAACTCAGAACTCAGAAGAACTTTATTGCCAAGTAGGTTTGCACCTACGAGGAATTTGTCCTGGTGGTTCGTGCGCATTGAACAAACAACAAACAACAACACAAAACACAACAAAACAACACCAACAATAGACAGCACAAACAACAAACAACAAGCAACAGTAACAGTAAGTAACTGTTACTGTGTTGTGCCGACGTGTGTCCGAGTCCAAGGCTGAAAACAATCAAACCAGAATACAACTGCAGCACTGGAGTGTATACACACACACACACACGCACACACACACACACACACACCCCTGAACTCACCTCTATAGGTTTCTCCGCTAGCCCCATGTCATGGTAGAGGGAGACGGGTCGTCTCTGTCGATCGCTCCGCTGATGCCCGGCCTGGCGCAACAACAGCTGGGCGGGTGTCCTCTCTGACCGCGCGATGTGCGCGGCGGTGGTGCGCCTCGGCAGGGACAACGATTTCTTGGAAACGCGTCGCTGCGCGTTAAAGTTCGGACTCGAGCCGCTCCTGGTTTTGCGCCAGCTCTGGTTGATCTTGAGCAGGGCCTGCTCCACTCTGTGCTGCAGGCTCACGGACGTGTTACGGGTCAAGGGGGCGGCGGAAGCATCCGTCACCGGGAGGAAAAGCGACGCGGAGGAGACGGAGGAGCGCATTGAGGAGCCCGCGGAGGAGCGCAGAGCAGAGCTCAAAGTGGAGCTGGGGGTCAGGCTCCTCTCCTCTCCGTCTGTCGGCACCGACACGGGGTGAGGTTCTGG
Source organism: Phycis blennoides (assembly GCA_900302315.1). Classification (NCBI taxonomy): domain Eukaryota; kingdom Metazoa; phylum Chordata; class Actinopteri; order Gadiformes; family Phycidae; genus Phycis; species Phycis blennoides. The sequence goes on from OMKI01025513.1 coordinate 1,100, forward strand.
GTTTCCGGTCGAGGACGGCGACGAGTCGGCCGGGGAACCGATCGTAATTTCAAATCCGGAGTCGTCTGATTCGGATCTCGGGTTGATCCCGATGTCCGGTGTGGACGCCGGCGTGGGTGCAGGTGATGTCGCGTTTGAATATTCGGGCCACATGAGCACGTCTGCGGAGTACATCCCCCCGTCGGCCACGTACGCCTCCAGGAGGTTCCCAAAGCTCCGGTACAAATTCATGTTCAAAGTCCAATTCACACCAAAAAAAAAAAAACACGCACCGGTTCGCCGAGTCGTTGTTGCGACGGAAAAGTTAGAAGGGAAAAGTGGTCGTGAAGCGCTGAAGACTGTTGTTGAGTCTCCCCGCCACTCCTCTCGCACCCGTCACCTCCAGCGACACGTTCACCTGCGTGCAGGTACCTGCAGGCCCTCCGTCACCTGCACAGCGACGTGACGCAGACTCACGCCCTGCTGTGCGTCAGGAGGAAGGAGGCCGCGCTCCGACCGACTGATTGACATGTAGGGCATGTCGTGACACGGCGGGCCAACCACAACCCACTGGCCTACGACATACCAGTGTGAGTGTGGGCGGATACGAACACATGATCGCGTATCAAACCACCTCGAAATACAGCAACTTCGGCCACTATTGACGTAACATAACAGATCTCAATGTATAACACACATGCACACGCACGCACGCACGCACACATGCTACATTCCAATAAGCAGGAAAGGGGGAGGTTGCAGAGCGGGGGGTGAGGGTGGGGTGAGGGTGGGGGTGTGGAGCCTCCTGATAACAGCACATTCCTGTCCTCAGGGCAACACGGCGGCCAAACCGCGTATCATGACAAGATGCCCAGTTATTTTCAAGGCAGTGTAGATTGTTATGATGAGTTATAACACGTATTATTACCATTATTATTAGTTATTCGTTTTATAATAAGTCACGAATGTTAGGGATCATTGTTGCCACGCGGGGTCACTTACTGGGCGCACTAACTGGGATATTTGAAGTGGAATAATGAGCCCCAGTACAGCCGGCATCGACCAGCTTGCTCGCCATGTGGATTTGCAGCCTGAAAGACGGGGTAGCAGCGGCTGCAGGGGGGATCGATTCTCAGCCAACCGGTTCTGGGTTCGATTCCCAACGTCCTCCAATGACTTCGCTGCTGGCACCCTTGAGCAGCGCCGTGCTGCGTAATGAGCCGTGTCTGTGTGCAGGCCTACTGTACAGCACCTAAATGACTAATTACTATCATTAAGACTAATTACTTTGTTCTGTATACTGGAACATCCACTTTAATAACCCGTTGGTAGTGGATCTGTTCATCAAAGTAGTCCCAGCTAATCCTGCAACCTAAACAATCTCTCTCCTCTCGTCTAATACACGTAATTATTCATAACCTACATTATGATTATGATGATAACGATGATTGCGAGGGTTACTATGCGCGTAGGACTCGTAGTAGTGTGTGCTACGGGCTGCTGTGTTCACGTCTCCATGTCGAGAAAGATTGCCTCGATGATAATCACCACTAGATGTCATTACGCATTCATTTTCTCGTCCCACTGGCTCGATTTGAGATTCAATTCAAGACAGTTTGAGATAGATCTGAGATCAAATGTAGCCGGAGCAAGGAATAAACGACAACACACATCGACGGAGACCTGCTACCTGCCTAATGGCCGCTTTGCGCCCTAAGGCGTCCGAGCAGCCAGCTGTATTAGTAGACACTAATACAACAGAGTTCTGCTTTGGAGATACATCTGGCACATCTTTTTTTAAATTAAAAAACAAATTAATAAAACCTAGTTCTGAATTAATAAGTGATACTATAACATGTTGAGTTTTTTTGTTTTTTTTGGTTTAGGATGGTTATCAGTCTATTTATAAACGAGTCCCACCCAGTCGTTGGAGCACAATTGTAAGAATAATAATAGGGTTAGGGTTAGGGTTATATAATAAATAATACATTTATGAATTCATTTAAAAAAAAATAACGAACGGGTTGAGTAATGCCGGCATTGTAAATAAGAATTTGTTCTTAACTGCCTAGCCTGGTGAAATAAAGGTCATATACGCCTGGTCATTAATAATGCGCTACTAAACCACGACCCCGGGCGGGTTGCGTGGACCGAGTGGCCGGGCGCCGTGTGTTCCACAGCCCGCCCCTCCGCTTCCTCTAGCAACCAATCAGCAACGCGCCGTGTGATCCACAGCCCGCCCCTCCGCGTCCTCTAGCAACCAATCAACAACGCGCCTTGTGTTCCACAGCCCGCCCCTCCGCTTCCTCTAGCAACCAATCAACAACGCGCCGAGACTTGCGGGCACCGTCTGAGCGACATGGAGAGCCCCAAATACCCCCCTAAATTCAGCAAAGTACTGGTGACACCCGATCCACAATACATACCCGGGTAAGTTGACCTGTTCTGACTCCTTTAAAACACATTTTCATATTTCGTTTTTTTTTTTTTTAAATGGAAGAATGATGCCCTGGTAAATATCAACCAAAACTCTGTTGTCAATCAGGCGAAACAGCATAACTTTATAGCGTGCTCCTATTAGGATATGAATGATTAATAAATGGGGTAATAAATCATCTCCGCTAGAGGCAACATGAGGATTAACACAAAGCTTTGACTGACAACATGCCAACCGCAGAAAAGCGGAATGTGTGTGATGAATATTGACAGACTTCTCTCATAACGACAAGACGCTCCAGTCGGTTACCGATACGGTAAGCAGGTGTTTCTTCACACACAAGGAAGAGGTAGTAAGAATAGCGCTTAGAGCATGTGATCGGATTGCGGTGAAAACAACAATGAAACTGAGGGCTTCATGATGGGAGTCATGACAACCGTGATCAGAACTACTGAAGTACCAGGAATGGGTGATGATGGAGTCTCTGCAAGACAAAAGTGTAGACATAGTGGTGACTCTTTGTATCTGTTAATCCAATGTATAGTTATCTTTTTAAATGTAATCGTGTATATCTGCACCACTACACCACAACAAAGGCCATGTATGGGAAAGTTTACCGGGCACTGAGCTTCAGATTATGGGCCCATAATGTGAGGGTGTCATGGCTTCAGATTGTGGGCCCATAATGTGAGGGTGTCATGGCTTCAGATTGTGGGCCCATAATGTGAGGGTGTCATGGCTTCAGATTGTGGGCCCATAATGTGAGGGTGCCATGGCTTCAGATTGTGGGCCCATAATGTGAGGGTGTCATGGCTTCAGATTGTGGGCCCATAATGTGAGGGTGTCACGGCTCCCTGTGAACAGCGCTGACCCTCCCCCAGTTACGCTGGGTACTGCCCACAGCTGAAGTACAACATGGGCCAAACCTACGGCCAGCTGACGTACAAGCTGCTGACCAGCCCGGAGGTGAGGAGGTCCCAGAGGTTGTTGCTCAGCACGGGTCGCCTCCAGACCGCCGACATACCGGACCGGACCCACAAGAAACCGGACCGGACCCCCGAGCAGGCCGGCGATGAGGTGGTGGGGACGACCCGGCTGCCCCGAGGAGAACACAGGGACCTGGACACCGTGGTCCCGGGATGTACAGGTGTTCCTCAGGGCTCCGTCTTCAGCATCACCAGACGTTCCAACACAGCGCGTGGCCTCATGCGCTTGTTGACCCGGCTCTCTCTGCGCTCCACAGGGTTCGTTCCCAAACGGCAGGCTTACTCCCAGACCCGTCGCGGGGCCATCACAGAATTCACCCGCGACCAGAACCCCAGGCTCCGCTCGCAGGCCTCGGGTCTGCCCGCGGTCAGCTACAGCACCCCAGAGTTTCAAGTACATTTCCCCCCTGAAATACTCCACATCCACCCATCCGACCCCACCCCACACTCATATTGACGTAGTAATCTACACCTTGAGGGAGGTGGTGGGTCCCTGTTAAATAAATCAATATATCATGGTGGAGCTTTGATGTCTGTTTATAGAAATGCATTCCGCCCTTATTAACATCCCGCTTACTGGCAGAGCACCTTATCCGCAATCTGCTCTTCCCTCTCATTCCACGCCACATGGTCGCACCGCCACCATATTTCCCACTCTAGCATCACCAAGGTTACCGTCAGACCCTCAGTGACGTCTCCTTTCTGTCCCTCTGCTTCCGCAGGCGAGGACACTGAACACCCCCCTGAGGGACCACCAGCCCACCTCGCTGAGGCCCCCCGGAGCCTGGGAGCCGCTGGGATCGCCTTACCTGATGGACGAGTGCAGCCCCCACAAGTACTTCATCTCAGGTACCTGGACACGCCGGGGGAACCCCCGGGGAACCGTGGCACTACTTAAAGGTGCTTGACCTCGTTGTGACTGGAGACAAAGGGACGAGGCCGTTGCAGGCCAGACACGCCCACAGAGCGCTCAGAAAGGGCGCCAATGTCACCGTCGTCTTTGGTGTCCGACGTCTTTTTAGTTTCATTACTCGCCACTGACTTCCTTTCCGTTTGACAGGCTTCACGGGATACGTGCCCAAATCCCGCTTCCTGATTGGGCGCGGCTACCCCGCCACGACCAATGAGGCGCTGGTCCAGTTCGGGAGGGAGGCGGCCTGCGGCTTGGGTTGGTCTGCAGACGACCCGAGGAAGCAGACCGCCCTGCCGCCCATCCCCTCTGGGTATCCCTCCAGTCACGGCCTGCTGCCCTTCTACACTGGACACGTGCCTGGTCCGTTTGAACCGGCACACAACAACACAGAACTACACATAGAAATACATAACAGTCCATCTCTCCACCGGACAGTTATCTTAAACCTGCGCTACGTCACTTTTCTACCGTAGCTATGCACTGCCAAATACCTGAAGTAGAAAGATCCTCAAGACTAAAATGTCCCCAACCATGAGTCAAACCATCAAAGGAATTTTTCTCGAGAAATCTTCCCCAACTGTAGCTTCAACTCAAGCCACCAGAGGCTTCTGATGGGAACACTCACATAGTGCTGCTTTAATGTTTCCCTGTGGATTAGTATCACTGTAGTTAATTGATAAAAAATGCATTTTACATTCAGCCATGCCTCTTATTTTCTTTTCGTTTTTTCCTTAGGGTATAAATTCATGTACGGAGATACGTTTGGCAAGCTTACCCACAATGCACTGGGGATGAGCAATGTGAAAAGGAGCATTGGAGTGAAGTCATAGAAGAAAAGGCCAGGAGAACATTATTGATTTCAATAAAATGGCTGCATCATCCCTGGTCTGAGATGGGTCATATGATCAAATATGTAACAGATTGAAGACCACTTAACTTGAGACATATTCCATCATACTACTGCTATATTGTACCACAGCATAACATGTACTGTGTTGGATCTCTCTAGTCTAACAATGTTATGTCTTCTCATATTGCCTGGTACACAAATGAAATGCCCTATTTTACCACCAGGTGTGAGCGTGATTAGCCATTACAAAAAACTGCCCTGCCCTGTGACATAGTGACATCACAAGTGGGAGTGTCCACACCTGGTGGTAAAATAGGGGCCCTTTAAATAACCGAGATTGTGATTCAATATTCTCAAACGCAAAGATGAAAAGAAAAGTCTTTATTTCAGAGGTTGATTGTCATTGTGCAATAGAGGAAATTCTAAGGAGACAAAATGCTTGTAGTCTATACTCAACATTATGGCATCACATGATACATAATAAAACACAGGGAATCTTTTTCATAATCAATGCTTCATTAGTATATGATCAAAATATAACCACACACCTGGCACCAAAATCTACCTGAAACAACCGCAAAATAGCTTATTGAAGCTTACATATAGCCCACTGGGAGACGCACACACAAAAGACAATAAATCCTTACCTTGAGGCAATTAGTGCTCAAAAGACACTCACTGCCGCTCTTACACGTTTATTTGATAACACATGCAACAAAAGAGAATCCATGCTAGGAATCAGCTCTCAGAACGGGTCTACCAGGACTCAGGAGAGGCTATGGGCTGGTACACACTGCCACATTGGGCAGGTAGTACATGGCGTATTTGGCACTAAAAAACACTCTATTGCTTGGTGTTCCGTTGGGAGAGACGTCGAGACGTTGAGACGCCGCGTAGCCGACACCAACCTACGGGTTTTCCACATCCCGACTGGGGCGGCTCCATTTTAAGTCGACTGAAATTGCACGGATGGGGACGCGGGGGAAAGTCAATATCAAACACTCGATTCGAGTTGTTTATGCACACGAGGATCACGGCTGAAGAAGCTAACTGGTCATGCAGGGCCTCTATATAACGTGGGCTTTGTAGACCAGTAGGCCTAAACAATATAAACACATGCATTGTTTTCTTCTCTGGGTAGATTGCCTAGCCTACACTACTACACAGAGGACTCAAAGGACCCGATGAAGAGTCGCTCTCTCTTCCTCTTCTCCCACGGCCGGCGGTGTCCACAGATGCAGCTGTGTGATGCAACGTGAGACCGTGAGACCGTCTCAAAGGCGCGCCCGATAGGACGCACTATATGAAGACCATCACTCATCCGTTATCAAATCACAGGCGCCGGCTTCCCTCAACCCCCTATGGAAGGTAATTCTCAGCGACAGGAGGGGAATGGAGAAGCTCACGAAGACAGAAACGGGACATGAAGTCTTTCATCTGCCTTACGACACGGCGGCCCTGAAATGGCGGTCGGTCACTCAGTCTTTGCGCGACCAAACTTCCCCGCCCAAACGGACTGGGCCAACTGTCCCACGGTGGAGCGGTCCAACTGCAGCCACTGAGAAGGACGCGTGTTCCTGCAGGAGAGACAATATCGATGTTAGAAGAGTCATCTCTGTTACAGATAATGGCATGCATTATTTATGATCAAGTCATTTAAAAGTGGCTCTTCTCCATGCAACAAACATTTGTCTGACTAAGTGTAAACCATCCTCCTCTCAAAGTCGTAACAGACAATCTACCAAACTTGAGACAGACGGCTCCATTAGAAATCCATTTCAAAATACATTTGCTTGATGCTCAAAGCAAGTCACCTTCTGGACTGAGGACCTCTGAGGCCTCTGGCAGCTCCCGGAGCTCGGCCTCGGGGTTCTGCTCCGAACAGTTTGGCCCAGCGCAGGCCACCCTGGGCGGCTCCTTCTGCCTGGACGGGAGGGTCTGCCGACCCCCTCTCAGAGGGTCCGGCCGTGGCCTCCCCTCCGTCCAGAACCCCCTCTCGTCCTGTCACATGGCACTGCAGAACCCCCTCTCGTCCTGTCACATGGCACTGCAGAACCCCCTCTCGTCCTGTCACATGGCCCTGCAGAACCCCCTCTCGTCCTGTCACATGGCCCTGCGGAGACCAGGAGGAGTATGTCTCTGCAGACGGCCGGTGCTCCTCCTCCATCACGCCGTCCACGATGACGGGCTGTCTGATCCACCAGCCGGGGTTGGAGCCCGGCCGGGGGCCCTCGTGGCGCCTCCCTCTCCATCCCTGCTGGGTGAAGCTCTGGGGCTCCTGGGACAACCCCGGGAGATGCAGGTCGGTCGGATCAGAGTTCCCGGCTGGCCGGCCTCTTGCGGAGTGTCCCCGGGGCGTTTCAGCCAGAAGTTGAGGCCATGCGGTCATCAGAAGCGCGGAACAAGCGGGAACAGGCGAGGTGCGGGAACACAGCTCTCTGTGTCGGGGCTCCAGCAGCAGGTTGAGGTCAAAGGGCAGCACAGAGAGGGGCTGTAGCAGGAGGAGCAGCTCCTGGAACAGCGGTTGACAGTGTCTCTGAGTCGTGGTCATGAACGCCCAGGTATGGTAGTAGGCTGTCACCACATCTGTGAGAGAGATAGGGAGCGTGAGATGCAGATATTGTGTGATCAATGCGTCGATTTTTAGATGTTTGTCAGCAGCTGTTTATAACCCTTTGTCACACTAAACAAATGTTGCGAAAAAGTGATGAAGCAACATTTAATTTTCCAATCACCGTATTGGCTCTGAAGGTGACTCAACCAAAATTCCAATGCTCGCAGACTGAAAGAGAGAACGAAGGTCAATTCATATTTTATCTTACACTTATTCATCGTCAGTATTATTGACCGTAGGTCCCTACTTGAGAAGGCCCATGATGAAGGCTCGGAGCTTCATGCAGGAGCTGGTGAGCTGGGAACACCGGTGGATCTTAGACACCAGGTTGTCAAGAATGTGGCTGGCCCGACCTGCAGTGGAGGGAAACTACGACTCACCCACAGTCCTCCAGGGGAATCATCTCAGTGACCCAAGCAAATGATTACTGTTTATTGGCCCCCATTAGCATATTCTAAAATGGAGCCCATCTTCTTCTGGAGCGTACCGTTCTGCGTGGAGGCGTCCACCACCCTCCAGGAGTGGTTGCGTCGCTGGCCGATGACCACATCCAGGTTGTGGTGCCTGAGGCCGTCTTCTAAAATGTTCTGGATGGCGGGACACAAGTGTTCAAGGACGAGGCCTGCGACAGTGGGGCTGCTGCTGCTGCTTCCCAAACGCACCTGCAGGGGAAACCAGAGGTCGAGTCTTTTTAAACATCCGGCATGAGACATTGTCATTGAATTATTGTGTTCTTTTTCAAATGAGTCACGTAGCTAAAAATAAATCAAGTGTTTTGAGCCGCGCGGTCGCGGGTGTGCGCTGGCGATGCCGGCGGCGACGGCGGCGGGGGGGGGGGGAGCTCAGACAGACAGACAGACAGACAGACAGACAGACAGACAGCTCCGTACCTTTTCTCCCGGGTCTCTGCTGCTTCCGAAATGGGCCATGATCAGATCCATGGCCGTGCTCACGGACCTGAGCAGACCTGATGAGACAATTCAGCGTAGCACAGAGGGTCAGACTGGGTGAGAGGAGTAGGGCCTTTGGATACACCCATGCTGCAATCAATAACCCCCAGCCACCCACCCCCAGGTAAGACGACACCACGCGCCTGACATTACAAACGGGTCCATTATACATGAGGATGACACAGGACAATCCTTCTGGTACAACAGGCCCTTGTCGCGCCGTGCAAGGCTAGCGTGAAGGCTAACATGAGTTAGCACACTTTCACTTCGGGTTGCGTTCATCCCTTTGGTCTGTCTGCAGGAGCCCCCCCCCCCCTCGGACGCTATCCCTGCGTACATCTGAAGGCATGCACAGGTATAGCCACATGGCTCCTGCTTAATTAGGTGCAATCATGAATTATGAGCACTATAACCACGGGCCCTTGCTCTCTCCCTCTCTTTCTCTGTCTCTGTGTGTCTCTCTCTCTCTATGGATCTTTCTCTCTCTCTTCGTCTCTCCCTCATTTCTGTCTTATTGGGCCCAACACAGGCGCACTCGCATTGGCTACGGAGCGCAGGGCTCAGCCAATCATGTGCGAGGAGAGTTAAAAATAGGTCATGTTTGAGAGGAAGCCCCTTCAGGGTATTGCAGGCTGTGCTACAGCACTGCACGCTTCTTACTACTGCTCTGTGCGACTAACTAGGAGTCCAACTGGGTTACTAGGAGCCCAGCTAGGTAACTTGGAGCCCAACTACTATCGTTAACTTGGAGCCCAGCTAGGTAACTAGGAACCCTGCTAGGTAACTGGGAGCCCAACCAGTTAACTAGGAGTCCAACTAAGCCCCAATACAAAACATTCACAATGCATCTGAGATGAATACAACAGTCCAGCCAGCAACAACCATTATTTGGTCTTTTTGTTTCCCTGAATAAAGGAAATATGTATCCACAGCCGTATATAGTGTATATCAATACAATCAATACATACATGTACATTTAGCCTACAGTTAAGCTGTAGCCCAGTATATCACCTTTGTGAGTGGCCTTGCCCATGATTAACCGTGGCCGGTGATGCCTATCGCGCCACCATGACTGGCATTACGTATGCATTAAACTGGTCACATGACCCTCACCTCTCCTCTGAAGGTGGCTGATTGACAGGGACTCGTAGGACGCCTCCGAGGGAGAGAGGCAGAACTCAGTGGGGGGCCTGTCACTCAACAGCATCAGAGACTCGCGGTGTTCGCTCTGGTTCTGGTGCTTCTTCCTGCCCCCTGGCCCAGCCAGGGGGTCCACCTCCCCCCGGGAGGAGGACCGAAGGGCGGCGGAGGAGAAGGGCTCTGAGGAGGGACTGCAGGGCAGCCGACACCCCAGCGGCTTTTGCTGGACATATCTCTGAGGCGGGGTGGAGAGGGATCCCAGGAGGCTGGGCTGCTGGGTGAGACTGGTGCAGGCTAAGGTGGGCGGGGTGCTGTGAGACCACCCCAGCTGGGTGCCCCCGGGGGTCTGGGGTCGGCCCCCTGGGAAGTGTTGGGGGCTGAGGTCGATGAGGTGGTGGGAGGTGGGTGTTTCCACCAGGAGGCTGGACTGGGTTTGCGGCGCGGTGAAGCACCTCGGGCTAGGGTTACCGCCGCTCAGCTTAAACATGAAGTCGGATCGGGTCGCGCCCGAGTACGGCCCTTGTGCCTGAGCCGCGGCGTGCGATCTACAAGGTCCGGCCGCCTGGCCGGCACTGGAGCGGCTCCACGGACGCCTCTGGTCGAGGCGTTGGGGACTGGGGCTGCAGGTGGAGCACGTGTCCGAGCTGGATGGAGCCTCCAACAGGATGTGACCATAGTCGTTCAGGGGCGAGGCCTGGAGGTGGGCGAGGAGCTGGCTGCCTGGGGCTTTGCAGCCGGATCCCGGCTGGGAGCTACCGCCGCTGCCACCGCCGCCTCGCTGGCTGACGTACTGGTCCAACAGAGAGCCCAGGTGCTGGGCCTGAGGCTTGGGTTGGGGCAGCAGGACGAAGGGCTGGATGGGTAACGAGGTGGGTCTCTGGGCCTTGGTGTAGCGCAGCACCGGAGGAGCCCATGAACACGCTCCTGAGAAAGAGAGAGAAAAGGAGCACATGTCGTCTGGGATCTGGCTCAACATCCGCCGTGTCCACCGGCCCTCAAACACCGAGCACTTTTGCATCAGATGGATCCGCCTCACCGTTGTCGGGCCCACCTCCCTCACTGGGCTGTGGCTTCACGGAGGGCCGGGCGGGTCTGACCTCATGGCCTCCAGCGACAGCGGCCGGCGGGGCCAGAGAGAGCGAAGACAGGGCGGGGCACGGCCCCGTGGAAGCGGGGCGGCGTGGGCTTCGGGTGTCCTCCGAAGGCGCTGCTGTCTTGCAGAGAGGGGAACCGTCCTGGTAATTATAGCGCTCACACTTGGCGCAGGGAACATCGCTGCGTGCCGGAGGAACGCTGCTGCTGTCGTGGTGTTGTTCGTCACTTTCCTGGCAGACGCACACAAACAGACAAGATGGAGGTGTGTTCTGTTATGTTGTTCTGCACCATCGAGACAATAGAAATTATAAGGTGTACAACAGATATTATGTCAAACATATCTACGTTTGATGCCAAATCTTGATGTTTCATGCCAATACCCATGGAAGTGGAAAGGTTGTTAGCGCTGATATTTACCTTCCTGTCCATCAGTAGTCCTCTCTCCTCTTCCCGGACAGAACCAGAAGGTGGAACCAGGAGGGCTGCGTGTGGCCCCTCGGGGGGGCTCCCCCCGGGGCCGGGCCAGGCCGGGCTGGGGGACTTGGAGGGCGGGTCACAGCTGACTAGCTTGTAGTACTTCTGATTGGTCCCCATGGCGAGCAGTAAGCGGCCCTGGAGACACGCCGTCAGGTCCGACAGCTCCAGGGAGGACCAGGGCTCTAGCGGGTACAGGTTGCAGTTGGAGTCCAGCGCCTGGGGGGACCAGCAGGGGGCAGAGGGCAGCACCCTCTCCCGCTCCTCCTGGGGAGACAGGACACCATGCTGGGGGTGATCGCCAGGGGAGCGCGGACGGACTGGCTGGAGGTTCAGGAAGACGGAGCCGTCGCGGAGGCCCGCGGGCTGCAGGGGCTCGGGGCCAGCAGCGGGGTCCTGTGGTGTGGAGGGGTTGTTGCTATTGCTGTAGATGGTGCAGAAGTTGACCAGGATGCCGTCGGAGCTGTTGCAGGAGGAGTCGCTGGCGGATTCCGCGGGATTCGCGGGGCATGAGTCTGCACGCGTCAGCGGCCCAACATTGAAACCGCTCTTATTATTCAAGTCTTGAGCGCGGCCGTCTAAAACTAGCACGGCAGGTCCTCCGGCTCCGGGGCGCTGGGCGGGAGGCGGGTCCAGACGGCCCAGTCGGCTCGCCCGGCTCTCGGTGTCGAATGGCTTCTTCTCCGGTGCAGCGTCTGGAAGTCTGCCGCCGTTGCTCACTGCCCAGCTGAAATTGCCATGCAACACAAAGGAGGAGTCCTCGCGATACCTGTGTAGGTTATCTCCATCGCTGTCCTCCTCTTCCTCTTCGTCGTCCAGCTCCGCACTGGGAAGGAATACGTTGCGTGCTCTGGGTCTGGACCCGGAGGTCTTCAGCACCTGCTGAGGTCCATCCTCCACCGAGCAGCTCGAGTCCAACCTACCGCTGCTGTCACTGCCTTCCTCCTCCTCCTCCTCCTCCTCCTCTTCCTCCTCCTCCTCCTCGTCTTCCTCGGCCCGGTCCTCTTTGAGACTCCAGTAGCTGCTGGTGTCGGGTCGCCTCTGGTTGCCTGGGGCGATGGGCACCTCTCTGCGGAGAACGTCCTGCTCCGGCAGGGAGACGGCCCGGGTCAGCTGACCCACGGAGCACGCGCCGGGCCTTGCGGGGGGCGCCGGCCTCGCGGGGCACAGGGTCTGGACCGGGTGCTGCCAGGGAGGGAGCTGAGCCCCGGGGAAGTGACAGGAGAGCCAGGTGTCCCCTGAGAGACTAGAGGTCCGGATCATCCTCACAGCTGGACACTGGCTTCATGTTCTGATGAACACTCCTGGAAGGAGAATTCAGGAGAATGGTGATGTCTCCGCGCAACCAGGGTCTTCTCATCACGGACATGGTACCGAAGGACTGGACCGTGTCATGTTATTTGCATATGAATAACTACGTGAATGAGATTCATCACAGGGATATTACAACGATAAGGTCAGTAGTAATTAATTAATACAAGGACATAATATATATAAGGACATATATAACGTACATATTTAACAGCATAACAATGCATTTTAAATAATAATAATCTGAATTGCAACATGCACAAGTTCTTTATCACATCCTTGGACCTACATGATGAGTAGGAGGAATTAATAATAGTGTGAGCTATGGGCTAGACCTGCTGTCTTGAATTGCTGGAAGAAGTAGCAGGGAAATGTAATTTGCAACATCTTAATTTGCAACATTGTAGCACATGATTGCTTAGCAGGTAAAATTCCATGCCATGCATAATTCAACCTTCCAAAGGTGATTCATCTGTATTTGAATAACGAAAGCCGAGATTTCGAGAAGGCAGCCCGAGCAGCGCGTTCGCCCGAGCATCGTGCAGATGCAGAGCATTTCCTCTGCTCCGTAGGCCGGCTGTCTGCATCCAGTGTTCAGTCTGTCCTCTCTGCCATGATTCAGTAAACCTTCCCTCTCTCTCTCTACCTCGGCCAGACACACACACACTCTCTCTCTCTCTCTCTCACACACACACACACACACACACACACACACACACACACACACACACACACACACACACACACACACACACACACACACACACACACACACACACACACACACACACACACACACACCCACACACACACACACACACACACACACACACACACACACGCTCACACACACACACACACACACACACACACACACACACTCTCTGGCTGAAGCTGCCTTTTGCTC
>OMKI01025513.1:25873-39144 GCA_900302315.1 Phycis blennoides
AAAAAAAGCAGTTTGACCTTACTTACTGCCCTACTAAGCAGTGACCGCACTGCCATCACATCATCACGAAACGCCCCCACACACACACACACACACACACACACACACACACACACACACACACACACACACACACACACACCTTGTTTGCAGGGGCTGACGTTCAGCACGCCGGAGCCATGGCAGTTCCCCTCGGGGACACAGAAGCCGGCGTTGGCCGGGTTCACGGTCATGTTGGCGAACACAGTGCTGGGGGGCACGAAGCGGTACCCGGGTAGCCCCTTCACCGTGATGTCCTCCACGTACGTGGCGTACAGAGACCTGGGGGGAGGGGAGACACGCGGCCTTCAGTATGAACACGGCTGTGTTGTGATGTTATGTTTGGTTAGGTCATAAAGGGCCATTTAGCAGACGCTTTTGTCCAAAGCGACTTAAATTCAGTACATTTGTGGGGTTCGACATGTGGACAGTTGGAGGAGGAGGAGGATCAAGGGGATCGAACCGCCGACCCTACGGTTAGCGGACGACCCGCTCTGTCCACCCGCTCTACCCACTGAGCTACTGCTGTTATGTTCACACAACTGTTTTGTTTGTCATGGTTGCAATATTGGGGGGAAATATGACTGAAGGTTGTGTTAAAAATAATAAATAAATAAAAAGCACAGAGCGTCTAACATTCTGTGGACTGATCTAAACTGCTATATGTCCTTCCCAACACTGCCCTCTCCTGGTAGGATTGTGGAACTGAACGGACCACTCCAGCAAGTCTGGTGTTGACAGAAAATCCTACAGATTAAAACTAACCAAGAAGTCACAAGACTTCCAAATGATCTTGTTATTACAAGATTTGCATGCATTACTATTAAAAGCCTTGGCATGCATCCGTTTGTTAACAAAATAAAAATCAATGTAGTACATACAATTTAATGCTATGCTTTGTACAAGAGAGACCCAAGACAGACACGAGCTGTCTCAAGTGGCACGGGGCAACACTGGCCAGAAACCACAGCAAGAAATCTCGTCCCAAATCCGGACATCCAGAAGCTGCATCACGCCGAGGAAAAGGCTTATTCAAGACTTGAGACATTCTCACGATGGGAGTGGGGGTTTCCACACAAAGCTACGCTCATAACGAACGCATAACAGGACAATGAAAAGGTCGGGGCTCCAACACAGGGAAAACTATTCAGCGTGCTAAAATGAGAACACAACTTTGACGAGGATATAAACGAATCCCTCCACAACATCCCATGAAACCGCCAATGGATCCAACCAATTTGACGAAAAACATACAAAACCTTATTCTGATACATTTGCTAACTATTAGTACACATGTCTATATATATATATACTGTATATATTAATATATTTACATTTACATTTAGGGTTATTACCAGATGCTTTTGTCCAAAGCGACTTACAATAAGTACATTTGTCAGAAGAAGGTGAAACACTCCATTGCTGTTAATACATTGAGCCACCAGAACAAGTTTCAATCATTCCAATTGCTAGGTTAACCATTGCTAGCATACAACATCTCTGGCCTAAGATGCTAAGTGCTAAGATACAATGCTAAGATACAATACATAATGTTACTGTACACCCCTCATGTTGGGGCTTTAGCCTTAGCTTCAGCGTTAGCAGCTAAGCTGCTCCTGCCCACCTGCAGAGGTCGGAGGAGAACATGTAGAGGGTCTCATCCTTGGTGACCACAGGGTGGAAGAAGGCCCCATTAGTGCCGTTGACCATGTTGCACTGCTCCGACGTCCACCAGTCCAGACGCCTGCGGACAGGAAGCAGACACACAGGCTCTCGGTTTGCCTTTCGCCCGCCAAACAAAATGCAATTAACTTGATAAAGGGGTGGGGTGGTGGTTCTGGTGGTGGTTCTGGTGGTGGTGCTGGTGGTGGTTCTGGTGGTGGTGCTGGTGGTGGTTCTGGTGGTGGTTCTGGTGGTAGTCTGGTGGAGTGTTTGGCTCCTGGCTGAAACGTACCAGGTATTTGATTCTGAATGTCCCGGGCTAAGGGGAGCTGGTCTGGTGTCTGTGCTGTGTTCAGCCCAGTGGCTGTAAGGGGTGGGACTACAGCCTCCTTCTGACTGTTCTTATAGTCTGAAGGCCTTTGTTTGAAACTGCATGTTGTCTTTAAGTTCCTATTGTTTGTAAACCACCTTAGATTACCGTCTTAGATTGCACCAGGGACGAATAACATATCTCAATTTAATTGTCGACCTGTAGGCCTACTTGAACAAGATGTGCTACCGCTAGCTAACCACTTTAATGACATCCGGAAAGCTAAACAGATTAAATAGTATGCTATCCATGCCAGCTATTGTCCGGTGATTAGGGTTGGGAAAACAAAAGGTTTCCTTTCTAAATGAGGGGACCAATCAGCCTTGATTGAATTCTGAAACAGTGGTGAGATTAAGGCTAATCTTAATCAAGGTGATTAAGATTAATCACCTTGTACTACTATGGATGTATACATCATCTAGAAGACCTGAGTGAAGTTCCCCAAAGGTTTTCATCAAATCCACAATTCAATAAGCACACCACTGATTGCATAAAGCAAAGGTCCTCTCTCTTATCACCTCTTATCATTCCACGTATCGACTCTGGCAAAGTCTGAGTAGTTCTGTTCCCCGGTGAAGAACACATACTGTCCATCATTTGTAGCGTTGGCCTGTGGGAACAAAATCGTACGCTTTAAAACCAAACACCAGTTAAATAATTTAGGACAAAGAATATCTATAAAACTATCAGAATGTTTCTTTGCTACATTCACTCATTGATGATTGGTGATTGTTTCTGTTGGGGTTACAATGAGGCCTAAGAAGGCATTGGGATGAGAACCCAGAACCTTTAGGCTCTCATCACTAGATTATCCAGTCCAAGCATATTATGATCTCAGATCATTTATATCAACATGATCGACCGACCTGATCCAAGAGTCTGACACAAGTAACACAGATCCATTACAAAATAATCTATATTATACAGAAATGTAATTCATGTTAAAATAAGATTATACATGAATATAAACGATGACAAAACAAATCATAGGAGAAAAATTCATGATAAAGTACTCTTCAATAACAGTAGACAGGTATATAACTCATACATTAAATAAAATGAATGCATGAATGAATATCACTTGTGGTTGGAATCTGGTCCCACCTTGTAGAAGAGGCCGAAGCGGGAGTCCAGCTCAGGCCTGAAGGTCTGGAGGGCCTTGAGGAGGCCATCCTCGTAGCCCCAGAGCAGCTCGTTCACGGTGCGCGTGGTGAACAAGCCCTCGCCGCTGGACGTCATGTAGGCTGAGATCAACGAGGCCACGAAGCTCATGTCCTTGAACTTCTCCATCACCGTCTGTGTGGGCGGGCGAGGAGAGAGCGAGAGAGGAAGCGGCGTGAGACGGGGGCTTTGGGGTGTCAGAACACGCGGTGTCCGGGGCGCCGGTGCGCGGGGTCTCCTGGCGTACCACGGCGGGCACGTTCACCGTCCTGATGAGGTGGCTCTCGGGGCCTGCCGACAGGTGGGGCTGGAACACGTAAGTCTTTGGGTTGACTGCCGCCACTCTGGTGCCGTTGTCCAGGAAGTCCACGTCCTCCATGGGCCGGTACTCTCTGTGTGGAAGCACAGCGTTCAGCGGCGTTGTGTCCAGCGCGACATACGGTGGTGCACTGCCACTGTTGGGCCAGGCAGCGGTCAGCCATCTTGTTTGAAGGGAAACCATCACGCTTCTAATTTGCTCATATGAGACAATACTTCATTGGCCTCTGCTCAAGTCTGTTTCTACTACAAATGTGCAACAGTTTGCAAAGATTCATGTTTTTTTTTTTCACAGCAAGGGGGTGTACAGGTAGGCTGTGGAAATTGGGGTTCAAACCCACAACCTTTCTGCTATGAGCCAGACATACTAAACCACTAAAACATATCCTGCCCACCAGACATACCACGGCAATCATCCAGAGCAAAACCGACAAAACATTTTAAAAACTCTTTGTGTTTGTACGGCATACTTTCCAGCTTTGACAATGGCAGTGTTTCATTGCTGTGGTCAAATATGAACTTACAGTAACCTGAGTGTAACCCCCACACAGCGCATGTTCAAAAGGCCTACATACACATTCCAGTAAGCCCCTGATTATCCTGCTGAATGCATGTCCGTTGCTCCAGTGACCTGACGTTCAGACAGTGGGCTGATCTCTGGGTAGGGGGGGTAAGTTAATGAGTGATACGTACCACTGCTAAAACAATAGGTGTGAAGTTGGCCTGTAGCAGGAGATATCCTGGAGTGAAATGTGATGAATAATAGAGTGATATCATCCACAGCAGGTGAGAACCACTGAGGGGGGAAACCTTCTGTTTGTAGGGCTATGTGATGCAGCGAAACCCACTGAGGAAGTGTGGCCATGTGAGCACATGGCTGACACTGCTAAATGGTGTTAACGACTGTGTCACAATCCACAAAAATCACATGTCATTGTCTAACCCACGGCATCATGGCGTTAAAACCTAAGCCGAATTATCGGACCGTTTTACAAGGACCTTTCCCAACACCCCCAACATAACATTATTGTTTCATTTCACTGGAAATGAAACTTGTGTGAACAGTTAACAGGATAATACTATAAAAAAGAAGCATGACATTTAAATGAACATTAAAATGCTTAAATGATTATTTAACATTAATGCATTAAAATGCTTTCTCTATTACAAACCAAATTGTGAATTGGAACAATGTGAACTATATAACAGACCAACATACCAGTCAACAGAAACTAAATCCTTATTATTCTTTGGGTACCTGTGTGCGTGTGGTCTGCATGTATGTATATCTGCACCTGTATATATGTGTATCTGTACCTGTATACAGTATGTATGGTGTGTATGTATGTATATCTGTACCTCTATATATGTGTATCTGTACCTGTATACAGTATGTATGGTCTGTATGTATGTATATCTGGACCTGTATATGTATGGTCTGTATGTATGTATGTATATCTGCACCTGTATATATGTATATCTGTACCTGTGTATGTATGGTCTGTATGTATGTATATCTGGACCTGTGTATGTATGGTCTGTATGTATGTATATCTGGACCTGTGTATGTATGGTCTGTATGTATGCATATCTGGACCTGTATGGTCTGTATGTATGTGTATCTGGACCTGTGTATGTATGGTCTGTATGTATATATCTGGACCTGTGTATGTATGGTCTGTATGTATGTATATATGTACCTGTATATGTATGGTCAGCATGTATGTGTCTCTGTACCTGTACGTGTATGGCCCCTTCTCAACAACAGCTGGCCTGTCCCCACCCAAGACCTCCAGGGGATTCGTCAGATTAAAGAAATAGAACTGCATGTAGACGGGCGGCGGTGGATTCTTCCAGGCTTCAAATGCGTCCGTTCCATTCTTCAGAACGACTTCCTGTTGGGGACGAACACACAGAGGCTGTCGTCACACAATAACCATAAACCTAAAACAAAAGACATACTGCTGGGAGTCAAATTCCCCGTTTGGTTGTCATCGTAATGACGTCATATAATATAATCATCTATTTTGTATCAGTCTTAACTCATCATTTAGTATCGTTGTGACATGCGCAGTAAAACACAAACAAAGGTAGCTTTCCCCTCCGGTTTTCATTAACTACAAAACGTATGATCGTATATGATTTGTTAAGTTATATAAGTTATACGTTATACCAGGCTCATCAGATCTTTGTTTACCTTCTTCACGATGGCGTTCAGGAGATTAGGAAACACGCCGGACAACACCAGAGAGATCCCTGCAATCAGGATGAGAATAGAAAACAAGCCCACGCTGTATACGCAGCAGGACCTCAGCATTCTGTCGTTCAAATGAGTGGAACGACGACAAACGACGGCTAGTTCGCCTTGCAGCAGCAGCCTGGCAGACGCGCACTACAGAAGCGTTTTGTTTTGCTGCTGAGCAGGAGTCGCCTCGTCATCTAACCCCGCCCAATGTTTTCCTGGTGACGTCACATATTACCGCCATGGCCACGCCCAAAACCATCTTCGAACGGTTCTGGCCACGCCCCGAAAGGGTTGTCTCGATGCAGGTTGAGTTGCAGTGAACGTCAACTGGCGGCCCGCGGGCCACATCCGGCCCGCCAGAGCTTTCCATCCGGCCCCCAGAATATTTCTGTATTCAGGAATAGCATAGTGAAGAGGAAAAAGTATCGCTAAAATACCGCTTTCGCCCCCTAGTGGCTTGCTGCCGTACATGTAATGTGAGTCTGTTAACACTGACAAAGGCTATATATATATATATATAATTTATTTTATTTTACAAAAGCATCTGGCCCTCGGACAAATGTAGTTGATGACCCCTGATTTAGAGTGATTGCAATAGTTTTTGATAGAATCGTTATAGCTAATATTTGCTGTAAATGACTATATGTATGGCTATAGTTTATACTTGACTTCAAGCTATTTTTGGCATTGACAATGACTACAGTTGTTGATTGTAAAAGCCCTAATTCAAAATGTGTGATGCACAACAATTACACTTTGTTGTTTTACATTTATGAATTGATGTTCAAACAGGCCAAATATCTCCTAATGTTATAGTTTATTGTAGCTATGAATTAATTAATGTGAAAATGGGATTCTTCAGAACATTTCTAAATGTCGCTAATATTACATTTTTCATTACATTGTAATTATATAGTTTTCACTGCTATTCACAAATGATCATTTGAAATGTCATTTTTTTCTTCTTTGCATTTAGATGTGATATTTCAATACTATTTTCATAAATAATGCATGTTGGTTTAAGAGGATTCTCCAGGACACGTTCTCGCTATTCGACGCGCTTCTTTTGATCGGTTCCGATCGGTCACTGAAGTTTCAGTGACTCCTCTGATTGTGACTATTGTGAAACTCCCATGGATTTGTCTGTCGGCTTCTTAAGAAACCGTCCCTGTTATTGTCTGTTTTGTGTGACTTACAAGCCAAATGTGATAATGGCAACATTTGTGTTGATGTAGGCCTAAATCTTTTGCTTCGTACTTATAACTTACAAGAGGCCTATGTCGTGTTGTTATGCAACTTTCATATCTCAGCTTTCACATCTCCTTTGGGGACATGAAATATGACGACCACGAAAAGGTCAGAGAAAACATGTTGCTCATGTTCAGAATGTATTTTTGAGTAAAAGAAGATAAGATTCTGTGTTCTATGTGCTTACTGAGGTTATCCTTCTAGATGTTGTTTGTTTTAGTTTGTAACTTCTTATACACATCTAGGGACACAACACTATTGCATACACTTATTCTCCTTAAATGGCTTTCATATTCTTGTAAAATTAAAATTTCATGTAATTCTCTGATTTATTCTACTCTTTGTAAGTCGCTTTGGATAAAAGCGTCTGCCAAATGCCCTAAATGTAAAAATGTAAAATGTAATTTATACGTTTCGATTTCAGTTTTAGAGATGCAGCGATACTGGAGTAAGGATTTCCACTGGTTGAAATTCTACTTTCACTTCTCACTCTACTACACTACAATAGGGGTTTGTCTGTCTTTTGCTATAAACATCTGAATCATATTGAATATATGTATTTTTATCTTATCATGGTTTAGTTGAAAGGGTTGGGAGGAATGTAGTAAACATCTAAAGGCCGCTGAGGCCGGATCAGGGCTGCAATATAAATCTCTCCACTAGAGGTCACAGTAGAGACATGAAGTAAGATGAAGTAAGATTATGTTGCAGAAAGATGGCATCCGGATAGAAACGTTTGTAAAGATTTTTGAAAGAAAAAAGAAGAATATTATTATTATGAGAATCATATTATAATATCATTTGTCAAAAAAGGATACTAACGACTCTATGACATATATAGCGTAAAAAAGTCTCAATCCATTGCATCAAAAACCTTGACAGGGGGCGTATCAGCAACCAGTAAATCAGAGTTACAACCTCAGATCATCACAGCCGAGACAGGTTCACGCATGAGGGTTCCTTAGTGCGGCGTGTCCACAAGGAATCTTTCATATTTCACGTGGAACTGGAATTCCTGACAAATGCAATTGTGTTCAAATCCTAAAGATGCAAACGTTTCCATGTGAATGTCGTCGAATCAATTCAATTCAATTCAATTCGATTGTACTCCACTTCATTCTACTATATTCTCTCGTAAGGTTAGGGTGAAGCCGTGGGGCGCCTTGGGGCGCTGGGCTCGGTCGCCGGGGGGCATTTGGCCTTGTGACGTCACCCTCCTAAACGGGTAACGAGTGCAGAGCGAGCGGCAGGATTCCCGAGGAGCTCAACTTGTACCGAAGCTGCGGGTTGTGACGGCTGAGTGGAGGCGCTCCGCCGTGTTCTCTCTCTCTCTCTCAGCCGTGAAGGCTTTGGACGACACAGCAGGCTTGTTGTTAGGCGTACTAATCTTTGTTTGCTGAACCAGTGTCTGTTTTGTGGGGCTGTTTCTAACTCCGACTTCCAACTTTTGAAGGTAAGTGTTCCTAATCTTTACGCGCAAAGTTGGCACTGACCGACAGTAATCGCTATGCATGAAACCGATGCCTGATGTAAGTTTGTGGTTTCTTAACGTCAATAAACAACATCTTTATTGCGGTGCATTGTGATCCAGTTGACTGTGATTGTCCGGTGTGTGTTGATACGGTTCACTGTGATCGCCCTGTGTGTTGATACAGTTCACTACGATGATCCAGTGTGTGTGTGTTCAGACAGTTTCACTGTGACGATCCAGTGTGTGTGTGTTCAGACAGTTTCACTGTGATGATCCAGTGTGTGTGTTGTTACATTCCACTGTGATCGTCCAGAGTGTGTGTGTGTGTGTGTGTGTGTGTGTGCGATACAGATCATTGTGGTTGTCCAGTGAGTGTTGAATACGAAAGCTCTGAGACAACGCACATTTGTTATTGTTTCAAAAAAAATGTGAACCCTCTTTGCAAAAGTATGTGAATTAGCTGAATCCGATTTTTGGGAAATCATGCAAATATGCATAGCCGATTAGGCAACTTGCACTCAGCAGTTGTTCTTTGTGGTGGTACTGACAATTCACGGGTTTGCACCCAGGAAAAGCCCTTAATTAACATTTATACGGGCTACCTAACTCATCGACTGTATTGTAGCTAAGTTATTACACATCATGCTGGGTTCTCCTCTCACAACACCATATTAGGCAAATCACAGTCTTTGCATTTAGACACGAGAAAGTCATTGTTGGCCAGAAAGCTACCACGTTTTAGTTCAGTGTTTTCCTCAGAGAGGCTGCACTGAAATCATAAGTTGCATTCAGTTGCTCCAGATATGCATGCGTTCCTCAAAGTCAAATTCCTAGAATCCATGTTGTAGTTTCCCTGGACTGAGACAGGCTCATCTGTGAACTGTGAACAGCAGTGATGTGGTGACTGGTTTGTTTTCAGAAGTCCGTTCACCATCGGCCTTGCCTTACTGTTCCCAGCCTCGCCGGGAGAGACTGCATGGACCAGTTGGAACATGAAGAGCCTTAAAGCCAAGTTTAGGAAGAATGATGTAAGTTATTTACTTTCTGTTTGTGTTTCTGTGTTCATGTGTGCTGTTAGGACTACCTTTGTCTCTGTGTTCTCTCTTAATTCTGTTCATTGTTTGGTTGTCCAAATTGAGTTTGAGTGTGAACCACCTTCACTGTATATTTTAGTGTATAATTATACTATATATAATTGTAATACAAGCACGAGGCTGATGATATATTTGATACATTTCAGCACTTTTCCTTGATAATGGAATGGATAATGTCATACAATGATAATGACACAGGCATGCTAAAGACAGACCTGGAAGGCAGTTTATCACACACTACAGTGGCCAGTTAACCGGCCACGCCCCTTTCTGTTGAGTAGTCATCTAGACAGACAGAAAGTTGAGTGACTGCCGCGTGGAACCCAGCAAACCTTTCTCTCCACGTGAACCTGAGCCGTTCCAGACGTTCCAGACACACGCTGGATGTTCTCAGCGATGAATCACAAGTTTGGGGGGTTTTAGGTTTTTCCACACTGAAGTCAAGCTGCTCGTTCCCAGCGAGGTTCCCTCACAGGAAGTGCGGCGTCTGGTGGGTGTGTGACTCATCTGTTGTCACGGTGACCATAATGACACCAGAGGCATTTTGGAGGAAAAGGCCGGGCAGGGAATCTGCCTGATAGGACGGTTTGCAGGGTTGGAGGGTTGGAGGCGGGGTGATTTTTCAAAGAGCAGAGATCAGGCGTGTGAAACGTGTGATGAGACGCATGACTTTTACACTGGACTGGTTGTGGCTTCATGACTACTGGTGGAATAAATCTCAGCTTTCAGACATTATTTTACTTCATACAAGGACACTGTGCTGTAATGGCGCTAAACACTACGCCAGAGAAGTAGGTAGCGAGGATTTACTTTACTCTGCAATTAAAATACTACAACCATGAATCAAACTCTGAGACCGTTTTAAACATGAAATAAAGATGTTTATAGGAAACAAACCTGTTTCACGCGACTCAAACCCAACCCAGCGTGTTTCAGGGACCTGGGAGCTGATTCCATGCATTACACAGCCCTTAGCCTCCTGCTCCAGACCGGATTACAGCCTCGCTCTGAGCGAAGGTAAACACCACGCAGATATTCAGATATTACGGCCATATCAGAGGAAAATGACAAGTGGATGATTGTGTTGCTAGGCGATGAAAGCATTTGAATAAATGGCCTTGCTCTGCATCTGCCTCGCGGCGGTGGCCTCGTGTACGGGTTTATATCTTATCTTATCTTATCTTATCTTATATCTTTGTCCAAACGTCATCAGTCTTTTTATTTAGCGAGCGATTCGTATGATTTACCTGTGTGTGTGTGTGTGTGTGTGTGTGTGTGTATTTGTTCACGCTGCTCGGCCACTGAGACGCGCCCGCCCCTCTATATATGAAGAACCTTATTTCAGTAGCTAACCTCCGGTCAACGAGGAGCGGATTATACCACCCCGTGCAGATGCACGTGCAGCAGTAGCCGTCGACGTGTCGATGCTGCGGCGTTGGGATGTTTGAGGGCATCAGGGCCCAGCTGACCCATGCTGTGGTTCATGGTGGTGGAGATCATCACCATCATAACATGTCTGTTTAGCAGCCACGTTCTGTTCAACGGCCCTTTGTTGGCTACGCCATGAAGTCTGAGTTTAGACCTGAATCCCCCTTTCCCTTTCCTGGTGATTTCTGAGTGGTTTTGTGGCAACATGGTGGTGTGTACGCAGGGAATGACTGAATGACGTCAGATATCCCCTCCGCTGGGTTGCTTCGTCTCTCAATGTATTTGTATCCAATCGTCTTTATTGCAGTTTTTCTTAATCAAGAAAAACTGCGAGAAAATATTCCCCTTGGTTCTATTTTTAAGTTGTGAGTCTCAGTGATGGATTGCAGAGGAATGCCTTCCCCTAACTCCCCCTAACTCCCCCTTATAAAACAACCCCCAGCCATCCAGTCATTAATTCTTCACAATCACTGGAGGAGAAGTGAACCCCCTTTTCATAAATAGCCTTTTTGTGAAGTCATGCAGTTGCAACAGCCTCCCTTGTCATATTCTAGCGGGGGGGGGGGTTCAGGGGGCATTAAGTAGTGTCTAATCTCGACCTCAATCTGTTTTCGCTGGATCTGGATGTTCCTACGACCCCGGAGAGCTACGTAGAACAACGGCTGTTTGTCTGGCCGTTCCCCCGACACGATGCATTCGTAACCTTCCTCTTTGTAACCTTCCTCTTCGTAACCTTCCTCTCTGTTTGAAACACGAGGGGACGACGTCATGCACATAACCGGGGGGGGTTTAGTCTCGGCGCCGCGGCTCTGAGGCTGCAGTGTGGCCGGCGGGCCGGACACACTGCACACACACCTTCCAGCCGGGCCGGGCCTCCTATGGAGCCTCCTATGGGATTAATGATTCTGGTGGTGGTTGTAAAATGTGGCGATACCGTGATTGAGCGCCATGGCGTGCGCGCCCTTTGCACCTCGTCTCATGCGGGGTTTGACGGCGGGTTGCCGGAAAACCTGAAACGTATCGAATGACGTCGTGACAAAAATGTAGTACTGAAATATCCTTGGAAGAGGAACAGCGAAATAAAAGCAGAGTGAGTGAAACACAGAACTCTTTGGGTTGGCCCTCCTATTGGGGTCATCACAGGTGCACAAAAAGACCCTTGTGCTTTTCCTGCTCCCGGTGGGCCCTGTAGAATACACTCTGTTTGGTGAAGCCCCCTCACAAGTGTCCTGATCCCCCCAAAGTATTCTACAAAGTCAGTATTATCCTCCAAACCTGCCGGCGTCTTCCCTGTGTCCACGCAGAGGAAACTCCCAGAGAGCCCTCAGAACAGCCTGCAATCACCACACAGTGAGCAGGTGTGCTGTCATGCCAGGTCATGGTGAATCAGTGTGTGAGTGTGAGTGAGTGTGTGTGTGTGTGTGTGTGTGTGTGTGCGTGCGTGTGTGTGTGTGCGTGTGTGTGTGTGTGTGTGTGTGCATGTGTGCATGTGTGCGTGCGTGCATGCGTGTGTGTGTGTGTGTGTGTGGGCGTGCGTGCGTGCGTGTGCGTGCGTGTGTGTGTGTGTGTGTGTGTGTGCGTTGTTGTTGTCGTCTGTCATTCCCTCCTTGAATCCTGCTTCAGAGTAAAAGGAGCAGGTCTTGGTGAAGGCAGTGCTTGGTGGGTCCTGCTGACTCATTGGTTCTCAACTTGTTGGTATTGTCAGACACGAGGGAGTCACGTGAGGGCATCACAAAGAGTGCAGTACACTGCGTTGCACATAGCTTTATATTGCCTGTGTTGATTGGCTGCACTCTCTAGGTCTCTCTGGAATGAGGAGTCTTGCTGGAGTGTGAATAGGAGGGGCTGGCGTCTTTGTGTCTGTGGTTGGTGAGGCTGGAAGGGCCCTCGGCGGTTCCTTGGCCCCGGGCTGGTTTGAGGACTGTGTCGGCATTGCTGGCCTGGGCTGCTGCCAGGACGGTCTGTGAACATCCATGGCGTGGTGGTGGATGTCCCAGTGCTGCTGCCACTGGGCAAGTATATTGTTGCTGTAGTGCCTGTGGTGGTAGTGGTGGTGGTGCTGGTGATGGTGGTTGTATTAGATGTAATTATGATTACATTAAGATGTTTGTGCCTGTAACCCTCACACGGGTGCGCGCATACACACGCACGCACGCACGCACGCACGCACGCACGCACGCACGCACGCACGCACGCACGCACACACGCACACACACACACACACACGTTATTGGA
>OMKI01025530.1:2500-12489 GCA_900302315.1 Phycis blennoides
CTCCAGGGGCGCACCTTTCATGTGAGCAGGAGCCAGACCTTGCGGAGGCTGCTTGTGGCCTGATGAGGAGACCATCACATCTGTTTCCTTATCTGCAGAGCTCCACATCACACAGATGGTCATTAGAAGCAAAGAGAAACACACACACACACACACACACACACTCCTCCGATTCCATTCCTACATCCATCAGGCTGCCCTCAGCCCAGCTCCAGCCAACCCGTTGGACCTTCGTCAGTGTCCCCTTTGAAGAGCGTCTCAATAAGAGCCATGGATCGGAGCTGGCTCTCGTTGCTTTGAATCCCATTCATGGCCATTGTACTTCACAGCTCTGGCCATTGAGAGGCTTATCTGCACATGAAGTCCGTCTCACCGGCATGAGAACCAGCGTCTGACTCCAGAGAGCCGAGGAAGCTGCTCTCGGTCAGAGAGTAGCGCTGATGATGAACGGCGGTGCTGGTGTCACAGAGTTAGCGTCTGTTTCTCCACGCTGTGTTCTCTCTTCCCTGGAAAGCGTTGTCAGACACACAGTCCCCCTCTGCACATCCCTGTCTGCTCTCCCGGGCCGTCCTGAAGAGGGAGGATACTGACGGAGCTCTGCGTACTCACCGCACTGCAGCTGCAGTTCCACACATTAACAGTAGACTGGAGCTCAGCGTCTCTCCCTGCTCTCACCAGCACCCCCCCCCTTTTTACTGTTGTCAAACAATCCACTGGTTGTTGTTGATGTAAAATGTATTTGGGTTTTGTGGAGATAGAAACCAATCATAGGCCAATCATTTCACCAATCACAGGCTCTTCTCTCCTCAGGACCAATCACAGGCTCTCCTCTCCTCAGGACCAATCACAGGCTCGCCTCTCCTCAGGACCATTGGTATGAGGTCAGAGGATACAATCGATTTACTTCTGGGTGTAGCTGTGGTGGCTGTGGTGTAGCTGTGGTACACGATGTCTCTCCCTCTTTCTCTCCCTCTCTCTCTCTCTCTCTCTCTCTCTCTCTCTCTCTCTCTCTGTCTCTCTCTCTCTCTCTCTCTCTCTCTCTCTCTCTCTCTCTCTCTCTCTCTCTCTCTCTCTCTCTCTCTCTCTCTCTCTCTCTCTCTCTCTCTCTCTTTATGGGCAAGAAGGCAGAAGATGCTCTGGCATCCCCCTCCCATGATGGCAGCCACCCCAGGATCAGTCAGGAAGAGTGATTGGGTGTTGGGGGTGAAAACCAACTCTTGGATGTCTGCTCGTTTATCTCTCCTCTCTCTCCTCTCTTGTTCAGAGGGCCGCGCCACTCCATGAAAACGCGCTCTGCACCAGCAGCGCCCGCCAACAAACGGTCAGATTGTGTAAAACTAATGAAGATCCAGCCGGCTCCGCGGCCCTCACAGCGTAACTGGGCTGGGTGAGGCCCGTGCATCCTGCAGGCTCGTGCTCAGCCCCCCGCCGGCTCACTGCCACGCGGTGGCAACAGGTGGAGAGCAGTGTTCGCTCTGCTGGAAATCACTGCGCGTGTTACAGAAAAGAAAGACTTTTGGAAAATGGGATTGGAAAGGTAGCGACGAAGGGGGAGCAGTGTGGACAGTGTCGGAGCCCCCGCAGGTTATACCTTCTCTGCCTCTCCCTCCCTCCATCACACCCTCACCCCCTCTCTCTTTCCCTCACCCCTCTCTCCCGCCACACACAACCATGCCCCCCCCACACACACATGCAAACAGACACACACACACACACACACACACACACACACACACACACGTGCATGTGCTCAGCAGACACTGATTGCTACCTCTGACTGATTGCAGACCCTCTCTCTCTGCTCAGTCTAAATTGCGCCTGCAGTCACAAAGCAGCCAGTGTCAGTGAAGCCCCACGACCCGGCCCTGCATCCTCATCAGTGTCTTCCCCTCTGCCACATAAGCAAGAAAGCCCCAAACGAGCCCCAACAAGATGGAATGAGCTCCCAGCCTCTGAAAGCACCTGTGGTCTCAAACCTGTGCCCTTGAGGAAGCCGCTCTGAACTCCTTAAGGAGCCATCGCAGTGGCGTTGTGGTCGGCCATCAGAGTGAGGTCAAAGTGAGACTCTCACCACGCGCTCTTCCTCCTCCTCCAGAGACGAGGAGTCCAACCTGTGGCTCTGCTCTTCCTCCTCCTCCAGAGAAGAGGAGTCCAACCTGTGGCTCTGCTCTTCCTCCTCCTCCAGAGAAGAGGAGTCCAACCTGTGGCTCTGCTCTTCCTCCTCCTCCAGAGACGAGGAGTCCAACCTGTGGCTCTGCTCTTCCTCCTCCTCCAGAGACGAGGAGTCCAACCTGTGGCTCTGCTCTTCCTCCTCCTCCAGAGACGAGGAGTCCAACCTGTGGCTCTACTCTTCCTCCTCCTCCAGAGAAGAGGAGTCCAACCTGTGGCTCTGCTCTTCCTCCTCCTCCAGAGACGAGGAGTCCAACCTGTGGCTCTGCTCTTCCTCCTCCTCCAGAGACGAGGAGTCCAACCTGTGGCTCTGCTCTTCCTCCTCCTCCAGAGACGAGGAGTCCAACCTGTGGCTCTCATCACACCACATCACACCACATCTCCACCCTGACTAATGAAATGACTCAAACACAACCCAGAGCACTTTAACCACGCAGGACAACTCTCGTTACTCAGTTAGGGTCATACAGGGTTTCAGAGGGTTTGTGTGGGCACGTACATGGCTATAGCATACCACAACACACACACACACACACACACACACACACACACACACACACACACACACACACATACCATGTTTCTTCATTCAATGAGGCTGCCCATTCCTCTCTTCTCTGGGACTAGGAGTCCAGTGGTTTCCTTTAGTCTTGTGTCCTGTGACAAGCTGCTGACCAAGAGAATGAATTGAGGGCTGGGTCTGTATTCAGCCTGCAGCCCCTTTCCCTTAATGTATTATTATTCCTTTTTTAATGGCTGCCAGCTATTTGGAAATCATTAGCTATGTGCCAATGAAGGAGGTGTATTTGTTTCCCCGGTCTAGTCTAGTGTTCCAGCAGACTTAAGGACCAATCCTGCTTACGGTGAGAAGGACTGGATGTGTTATTCTGTACTGGTGTCACTAACACAGAACACAGGAACATTCTCTGTGAGAGCCCTTCTCTGCATATCTATCGGGCAGCCTCCATTCCTTCTCCTGAGGTGACACTCAGCCTTTTCACGAGCCCACGGCCCGTCTCCGGCTGGCTTCCCTCGGCCTAGACCAGGGCTAGACCAGCATCACCTCCGTTTGTCAAACTAAATCCTATCTGTGTGAGCAACACAGAAGGCACTGTGGTACAATACCTTTCTCCAAAATGAAATAAAGACAAGCTTATGTGTTGGGCATAAGTGGTTCTACATCGCCCAATAAAAACCTAAAGGACTTTCTTCAAATCACAGCTTTAATTCTCCACATCTCCACGAAAGGCCAGATGAATAAACCGAGAATGACTTCACACAAGGGGAACCTTTCTCTCCTTCCCTCCATGGCCATTGTTTGGTGCCCCTTTGTGGACACACTTGATCGATACACATCGCCACGGCAATTATGAGCGTCGGTACCAAAGGTTGGAAGCTAGACTCAGGCGATGAGTTGTGAGTTCCTCACTGCGCTGTAATTGGATAAGTCACGGCTACAGAGGCTGCTTTCTTAGGACTGCAGGTGGAACAAAGTGTGACTGTCCCACTATTTTCTCTTTTTGTTCTGCTCTCAGAAATTATCCCCTTATTATACGAAGGCTGCGGTGAGTTTCCATTGAACAAACAAAGGAATACCCAGGGGCTTCAGCTGCTATTCCTCATCTCACTGTAAAGGCTTCACCCCAAGCAAGCTTGAGAGCAAATCCAAAGAAAACTGGCAAAGTAGCAAAAGGCAAAGAAGCAGAAACACAAACTGAAGCACTTCCTCAAGAAAAATTGCTTTGCATGTTTTGCGTTATTAATTTCGGACAATTTTGGCCTTTTCACATTGACGCTATAACAGGACCCAAATTCTCTCTTGTATTGTAATCATTCTGAGACCAGTGTTTTTTCCTGCATTATGTTTTATGACATTACTGACATAAGACATTACTGTTATCCCTCAATGGGGGTCTCATCTTGTTTGGTTGGTAATTTGTTGTCTGGGTGATACTTTAGAAATCTTATGACAATACATGTGACATACTCAAACTCATATTTTTCCTGGCTGAAAAGGTTTGCAGAGGAATAATAATAACCACTTCAGCGAGCGTGACCCATGCTGACAGTTAGCTCAGCCTGACACCTGTGGGCCTGAATCATTTCATTGTAGTCCATTTAACAGTTAGCTGCTCTGCCCATATTACCTAACAATGAACACAACATATTCACGAAGGAGCTTTATATATATTTACCACAGCAATCTTTCATTGGATGTCTAATGAAATATTACCTGGGAAAAAGGCTTCATTTGGCACAGCGATAGCAGTAGTTATAAGATAACAGGTCGGGAGTGTTTTGAAGTGGCAATATCCCAGGGATTGCCACATTAATATTATATTATAATGCAATCTCAGGAGCCAGGGAGAATAACAGTATGATTGGATAATACAGGCACACCATGCTCTGAGGCATGCAGTATCATTCATATGTATAAATCATTCAAAATAGAGCGAGGAGTAAGAAATCCAAAAAGCAATAACGGTGTCAGAGGAAATGTCCGGCGCGACATGCGGCCATGTCCTTTTGAACACTGGAGGAGAGACTCACTCACACTGGAGGAACACTGGAGGAACACTGCAGGAGAGACTCACTCACACTGGAGGAACACTGGAGGAGAGACTCACTCACACTGGAGGAACACTGGAGGAGAGACTCACTCACACTGGAGGAACACTGGAGGAGAGACTCGCTCACACTGGAGGAACACTGGAGGAGAGACTCACTCATACTGGAGGAACACTGGAGGAGAGACTCGCTCCAGGAATTCGGTGGGAAATTAATGGTGAAATGTTGCAAAATGCTCTTCAAAACACTTTTAAATGAAGCAATCTTCCCTGTGATTGTTACGGGGACGAGAGATCTGCTCCGAGGTCTCGGCCACTTGAACGCACAACGAGATGATGTATGAACCAGGAGCCGGAGAGACGCACAGCGAGTGAAACACTCTGAGTGGGAAACAGGGTCTGAACTGAGAGTGACTTGCCGCCAACCAGACGAATCGTTTGTATCCATGTTCTAGTCCCTTAAACGTAAGGGATTTCAAAGTGAGGGATTTAATAGGGTAAGAAAAAGAAGATGGCAGCTTTATCGGAGCGCCCACTGGGACTTCTCAGGTAGGCTGAATCTGACGGCTCGTGGGGAAACTGGGCTGTTCAAGGTTTTAGTGTCACAAGCTGCTACGACAAAAAACGAGTCTGAGTTTTGAAATTCAATAGTCCCAATGCATCGGGCAAGAAGAAATGTATCAGCGAGTCAGTGGCAGGACACACGGATGACCTTCAGCCACACACAAGTTCTCCTCATTCTCGCTGCGCTGTGATTTAGTTCTAGTGAGCAGCCAAGGTTACTTGACTTCAAAGCTCTCTTTGATATTTTGTTTTGGCAGCATCAGTCGCTAATCACCAGCCCCCTGAGAGCTGGAGCTGCCCAGAGGGGAGCCTCCCAGACACCATTCATTAAGATGAAATCTCACTTTAACACACTATCATTCCCATCACGGCCCTGGAGATGATGGGTTAAGAGCTTTTACTTCCTTTAAGGACACGGTCGGTAACTAATACAGTAACCCAGACAGTAGTGCATATGTCATGAAATCTATGTGTGTGTGTGTGTGTGTGTCTGTGTGTGTGTGTGTGTGTGGGGGGGGGGGGGGGGGGGGGGGGGGGGGGGGGGGTAGTGTTCCCCAAGCCAAACAAAACAGCACTGCGCTGCCACCTATTGGTTCAGGTCTGAAATGTTTGTAAAGCTAATGAGTGAGGAGCTGATGAGTGGGGAGCTGGTGAGTGAGGAGCTGATGAGTGAGGAGCTGGTGAGTGAGGAGCTGATGAGTGAGGAGCTGATGAGTGAGGAGCT
This sequence comes from Phycis blennoides, assembly GCA_900302315.1. Taxonomy (NCBI): domain Eukaryota; kingdom Metazoa; phylum Chordata; class Actinopteri; order Gadiformes; family Phycidae; genus Phycis; species Phycis blennoides. The sequence goes on from OMKI01025530.1 coordinate 8,525, forward strand.
GATGAGTGAGGAGCTGATGAGTGAGGAGCTGATGAGTGAGGAGCTGATGAGTGAGGAGCTGATGAGTGAGGAGCTGGTGAGTGAGGAGCTGATGAGTGAGGAGGAGCTGTGGAAACAGGAGCTGACCTGCAGGGCTTCACTGCATGCTTCAGGACTACACTACTAGACTACTCTAGCAGTGGTAGTCTAGTAGTATAGTATATATACTACACTACTAGACTACTCTAGCAGTGGTAGTCTAGTAGTATAGTATATATACTATACTACTAGACTACTCTAGCAGTGGTAGTCTAGTAGTATAGTATATATACTATACTACTAGACTACTCTAGCAGTGGTAGTCTAGTAGTGTAGTATATATACTATACTACTAGACTACTCTAGCAGTGGTAGTCTAGTAGTGTAGTATATATACTATACTACTAGACTACTCTAGCAGTGGTAGTCTAGTAGTGTAGTATATATACTACACTACTAGACTACTCTAGCAGTGGTAGTCTAGTAGTATAGTATATATACTATACTACTAGACTACTCTAGCAGTGGTAGTCTAGTAGTATAGTATATATACTATACTACTAGACTATGCAGACCTACAATACTACACACGCCATTGTCATTAAAGGCGTGTGTATCTACGCAGCCTAGATCTGAAATGAATGCATTTTGGTATCGACATGTTTTGCAGTGTTGTTGCGGGGTGGTTTTCTTTAGGATTCCTCTTGCAGGCCTACAGGCCCAGTTGATAGGACTTCCATTAGGCCGACCCACCTTCCCTGACACACGCGCAGTGCTGATGACACTGCCTTCATGGAAGCTCTCTGCTGTGTTCTGGGAGTTTAATCGATTTTTGGTTTCAGTTTGAACAGTGTTGTCTGTCCGTCTAAAATAAAAAGTATTAAGAGCCCAGTGAGCAGCACAGAATGGAGGGTGGGGTGTCCAGGACGATCCAGCCCATAATGTCTGCACTGCTGGAGGTAGCAGGCATTCAAAGAGGGAGTTAAAGCAAATTAAACTTCAGGTTGAAGATATAGGGCGGGCCAATCTGCTCCATGATGTGGCATCCACATATCATCAAACACTCTTTCCAAATGTTTGTCTCAAAGCAACACCACCCATCAGTCTGGGAAATAAAAGCTGACAAGCAATTAGTCATGAGCAATACTGTATATATGGTACACTGCAAGATACGAGCTCCTCTGTGGAAAGCACCTCCACAGAAATACATCTCATGTAGTTATGCTTGCAGATCGACATCTGTCAGTCACATATTCAACTAGAGAGTTAATGATCTACTAAACCGCATTGGAAGTAGGATGCATGAGTGAGGTATCATGTGCTCCTTCCGGCCCTGAAGATATCGCCAACACATCATGCGTCACAGAAACAGGGCGGCCCAAAGGAAACGCTCATGGTCACGTCAGTCTCATACATAGGTACTCTTTATAAATCGGAATATTTTCTTATATTTTATTATCTGTTGTTATATTTAAACTCAAAGCACCGCAACCTTTTCTTTGGAAACGTAGATGTTACGTTACGCCGCAGCAAGTTTTGTCTGAAGGTGTTCCACACAGCAGTGATGCTCTGCTCTTCAGCGTATATTTTGGATCCATCTCACCATGCAAACGCAACCATTTCTGCAACACTGGGAAAAGTCCCGTCACCATTACGAGGTGCCGTCATAATTCATTGGATATGTGCATAGCTGATGCGCATGGTTGTCCACAAGGGGTCAGACACAAGCAACATAACTTAAAAACATGACAATAACAATCTGTAGCTCCGAGGTAGGCTGTGCGTTCTCTGTTGTTGTGCAGTCACTCAACATAAGGTCATTCATATTCATCATTATAAAAAGTGGAACTTCGAACACATTGCCTTCCTCTTCCTGCAGAGGTGTGCCGTGACCTGTCCTCACTGGGCCACTCATGACCAGGCTGGGTGACGCGCCTCAGAGGCAGAAGGTCGACGCGTCATTCGGCGAGGACTCTCCTGAGGAGCAGCTTGGCCATCAGCTCTACAGCAGCAGTGTTTCTAGGAGCTGCGTGTTGGATACTTGGCAGCCTAGATACCAAGGACAATCTGAAGAAATTCATCCACACTTTACGCAACAAATGATGGAGCTAAAAAGGCGAAATGCGTGCATCTGTTTTGTGTTGCCCATGTCAAAGGAAACCCTCCATAATGTTCTCTGAACGCTTCAGCTGCTGGCAGTGTCCCACTTCTGTAGTTTGTTGCCCTGGGAATACTTGGGGAGTTTAGTTCTGTCCGCTTCATCAACATCCAAGAGCAGGAATGGCCACTGCACGGCTCGACTACATTGCTCCGTGGTGGACGTATTGGCTGCACAGTTTCCCTCACTTCAACTTGACCTTCCAGCGGACGGACAGCACCTTCAGCCCGGAGGATGCTGGATACCAGCAGGTGGGTGGAGTGGTGATGGACCCTGACCGTGGAGGGTCTACTGAACTTTAGATCACTGTTTGTCTTTAGTCCAACATTGGCGTCCATGTTTAATTATGTGGACAACAAGATATCATTTAGATGTTCATTATGTCGTTCAGCTGATATCCTGTGTACGTGGGTCCACGTGGGAGCGCTCACATGACGACCCATGACGACCACAACCGTCTTTAACCACATGAGGCGGAGGCCTGCTCCTTTAGGGGGCTTCATCATGACAATACCTCTTGTGTTTCAAGGATGAATAGACCAATCAACACCACATCACAATCATTTGTGACACATAAATACAAATATATAATACCCAAATATTGATATCCTTTGTTTATATTCAGCTGCAGACTATTGAATAGTGAGCCCATGTCTTCATCATCCTGAGTTCTTCAGCGATCTGTTGATCATGTTACCACAGAATGCAGGAGCAGGCCTGCTGATGGATTTGTATGATGCATTATTAATGATACCCTGAATATATCTATAGCCCTTCATAGCATAACACAGTGGTTCCCAAACCTTTTTTGCCAGGCCCCCCTTTTGTAGATAACAGAATTTTCGAGGCCACCCCCCCGCCGACCCCGACGCAGACACACACATCTTTTGCATTCAAATGCAACTGCAATTTATTTAATATATTGAACATATATGTGCTAAAAAAATTCCATCTCTGTAATAATAGATTTTAAACCTGACCAGCTAACAGAGATAAAAAACAAACCGCAGTAACAACTTACTTGTTACTAGTTGTTCTTAGTTATACAACACAACACAAGTTGTACAACACAACAGATACAGAACATTTTACAAAGTTTATCTTTTTTTCTTCTTTTTTCTCTCCACCTCCCTATTCTTTCTCCACTTCACTCTATAACTCCACTCTACAACAACAGCTATTTATTAACTATTCCCCCAGTTGATTGAACAAATATATTACATAGACGTTATATTAACCTTTGTTTTTAGTTGTTAATTATTAGTTATCTAACGGGTCGCTTTCTCTGTTTCCTCAAAGTCCGCTCTGACTTGAAACCTGACACTACAGTGCTGCGTCTTGGCTCATTTGCATACTAACAGTGATTGGATGTTTACTGAGGGGGGGGCGGGGTCTTCTGGGCTGTGAAGACACATGCAGCACGGCCACGGAGACGAGAGATGAGAGGAGCTGTCTTGTGCTTTTTTCCGGCGGAGTTTTCACCTCTAAACTTTTGATTTGGGGAGCAAGCCATTTATTTAGGGGGCGTTGTGCCCCCTTTGCCCCAGCGCAGAGCCTGCCCCGTAAATACCGCTGCAGCACCCCCAGCACCTCTACTTCCCGCGGCATCTTAAGCAGCAGGTCCCCAGTTAGATTCCTGGCCGGCCGGACCATTTACTGCATGTCATTCCCCTTCTCTCTTGCCCCTATTTCCTCACTCTCTCACACTGCTCATATGTAATAAAGGCAAAATCTTAAAATAAAAAATCTTAAAAAAAAAATCTTAAAAGAATCTTTAAAAAATCATCTA
>OMKI01025540.1:7817-22659 GCA_900302315.1 Phycis blennoides
GAGATACAGAGAGAGATACAGAGAGAGATACAAAGATACAGAGAGAGAGACAGAGATACAGAGAGAGAGACAGGCAGAGATACAGAGAGAGAGAGAGAGATAAAGAGAGAGAGAGAGAGAGAGAGAGAGAGAGAGAGAGAGAGAGAGAGAGAGACAGAGAGACAGAGACAGAGACAGAGAGAGAGAGAGAGAGAGAGATAGTTAGAGAGAGAGACAGAGAGAGCGAGACAGTGACAGAGAGAGATAGTTAGAGAGAGAGAGACAGAGAGAGAGAGAGAGAGAGAGAGAGATAGAGAGAGAGAGAGAGAGAGAGAGAGAGAGAGAGAGAGAGAGAGAGAGAGAGAGAGAGAGAGAGAGAGAGACAGAGAGAGAGAGAGAGAGAGAGAGACAAGCAGCAGGCCCGGACGGAGGGGGTCATTAACACGGTGTCAGCTGCACCAGACCAAACACCTGTCCTCTCTGATGTGAGCTGTGAACCGAGCCGCCACCGGTCCACGTGACCGGACCAGACCAGAGCGGTCTGGACCGAGAGGTCCGGAGGTCGGACGGGTCCTGACGGCACAACACCGTGAGGTCATGACGGTGTGACGTTGTGACGGTGTGATGTCATGACGTCATGACGGCGTGACGACGTGACGTTATGATGTCATGACGTCGTGACGTCGTGACGTCATGACGCTCTCACAGCGTGATGACATCGGTCCGAAGGGGGGCTCACCACTGTGGCCAGACTGGGGACGTGCTTCACCGAGTTCTCCACCTCCTCCTCCGTCACCTCGATCAGCATGCAGCAGTTGTCCTCCTCCAGAGGGAGGGGCTCAGCGCCGTGACGGGTCACCCACGGGTGCACCTGAACACACACACACACGCGCACGCGCACGCGCACACACACACACACACGCAGACAGACACACAGACAGACACACAGACACACACACACACACACACACACACACACACACACACACACACACACACACTGCTGATTGGACCCGCAGAGATTCACTTCTCCACGCAAAAAGAGCCGACAGTCCAACAACAACGGAGAGCCCCATGAGGACCTTGATCTGAGGGATGGATATCCGGGCCTCTGGGTTCTTCTCCAGCATCTTCAGCAGCAGATCCTTCACGTCCTCCGAGAGCTCAGCCCTGGGAGAGACAAACGGAGACTCAACGCGACGGCAGAGTCCAGCTTCAAACCAGCGAAGGCATGAACCATCTGCATCGATATGATTTAAGACGAGCAAGGCCTCGCAGCTCACATACATGTTACTGAGCGTGTCACACGCGGGGGGCGGGGCCTAGCCAAGCCCCCGTGGGCGGGGACAGTCCAGGATAACAACGGAATAAATGTGACAGCACGTCGTGATTCTATCTGTTGCTGTGGCTTCCACGCCAATACGGACGTCGGAGTAAACAGCGTGTCGACTCAACCAGCGTGTGGAACTACGCAGCCAGCAGAGGAAGAGCCGGCCCAAGATATCCTTCACCGTGGATCTCTTCTCGTGGATCTCACACGCGCGGCGCAGGCATCACAGATCTCGCGGGATTTGGGGGTGAGATTTGTTTCAGCGCGGCCCTGTGTGCTGTGTGCTACTCACTGCTCTGGTAAGTCCAGCGGCTGGGTCCTGATCTTCTGGTGAAGGCTCAGGATGCGCTCGTCCATGAACGGACACTGGGGACACCAACGGGGGGAATAAATACATTAATGTATAATTCATGGCATCACACTCCCGAAGTGTTTTGATTCACGGTGGTGCTCTCATTGAAAAAAACATTTTTCATCAAGATTTATAATGAGAACCTGGGAATTGGCATCCAAGTGTTCATGCATAATTGAGTCAGGAGATCGACTGCGTGAATGAATGAATGAATGAACAGGGTTCAGACTCACCACTCCAAAGAGAAAACAGTACAGAGTGACTCCCATCGCCCAGATGTCCAGCGCCTTCAGGGATCATTCAGGAGGGAGGAAAAAACGTTTGTGTTATCAGCACCAGCTCCTGTATGACTCCAGTGGAGGACTCTTGTAGATATCTTTAGACGTTTTGACGTACAGTATCAGGCTACATCGAGATATGAACAAATCTTACATGTTGAGCTTGAAGTACACTTTTGTCAAATGGACACATGACGGGTATACACACTTTAAAGTCAGCGTAAAAACGTCACATCTTGTAAAAAGTAAACGAATCAGCTGCCAATGTTATTGCATAACATCCATACTCTTTGCTCTTGTATGTTGTACGTCTTGCCAATTTAATGCACTTGGTAACTTGGCACTTAGTCAGAGATGTTGTGTACTAGCAATGGTTAAATCTAGCACTTGAAATGCTTGAAACTTGTTCTGGTGACTTTCTTACTGTATGAGCAGCAATGAAATGTTTCACCTTCTTATGACAAATGTACTCTTTGTAAGTCGCTTTGGATAAAAGCGTCTGCTAAATGCCCTAAATGTAAATGTAAATGAATGAATTCATAAATGAATCCACCCAGGATTCATTCAGCAGATGCTAAATGAGTTGATATTGCAATGATTACAGGTCTGTGGGCCTACACAGAACCACCAGAGAGAGAGAGTGAGAGACGGGTTGAAATGGTTCACACAGTGTTAATTGTTAGGGCTTTAAACATCAATGTCGTCTGCTATAATAGAAGTAAGCACACCGCATAACAAAGAGGAGCCTGTAATTGCAGCGCAATCAAGCCAGGCACTCTCTCTGACCAGTCATTCGCACCGTTGCATGACGCCATCACACTTGGTTTTAGTTGTTTCAGACCGCTGTCACGCACGCACACAGACAACCATATTGTCACCACACACAGCAAAGGTACGCGAAGGCTGTGAGTTGTATCGTTGTATTGGTTTATCGTTCATATTTATTTTTTTGGTATGCACGGCCGGACTAATAATCAATAATCAATGCTATAGTGAAGCCTGTCTCAGGCGATATGATCACGAGCGCGCCGTGGCCGACCTCCTCATCGACCCCTCTGGTAAAAACACCCAACCGTGCGCTCCAGACCGACTCACGACCAGTAATCCCACCAAATCCTTCCCGGCCACTGGTTAATCTCCCCGGCAGGCCGGCACACTTCCCAGCGACAGAGCTGCCCCGCATCGACGCTACTTACCGGTGAAAAGCTCAACAACACCGTGACGAACCCTGAGTAATCAGGGCATTTCCACAAACAAGTGTCACCCTGTGCCACCCCCTCGCTGGGAAGTGGTATGTTCTCGGCGGGGAGTTACCACGAGAGGCCCCTTGATGTGGGTCTGAACCAAAAGCCAATCGCCTTCTACAGTATAATGCCTACCAGCTGCTACTAAAAGGATGCCCCCGGTGCCACTAGGTCAATTGTTTATTTGTGAGAAGATGGGTATTGTTCTGTAACCGAAAACTAAATTTCTTACCAATACCTGTGGGGTATACCTAATAACTGAAGGCTCTGCTACATAGTGAAGGTTAACTCGTAGGCCTACTTCTACATCGTGTACTCTTCAGTACCCTACCCTACCCTTAATAAGTATGTTTATGTACGGGATGCATACCGGTTCGTGTTATGCTAACTTCTAACAAGGTAGGCATCACATCAGGCATCACCTCCTCATCACCCACACCCTTATCCCCACCGTAGGCCTACTCACATATGTATCGGAGGTGAGATTAATGTTAGATTCTGGAGATTTTTGCTTTCAAATGTAGTTTTTATGAGAAGAAAGCCATGATTTCAGGTGCAACATATTACCGGAGTAATGTAGGACTCCATTTAAACCTACAGTACCTTATTTATCTTCAGAAGGGGAAGGTAATGCTTCGTCCTTGCCAGTTTGCTATTTTGTTTAGCAAAATATGGTGCTATATTTATGTATAAAATATGTTTTAATAGCCCTATCTTGTGGTTTAATGTCCCAAGGTGAAATTACAGTTAAAAGTAGTAGAGTAGTTCTATTGTTTATTATCAAATATATTTGTATACTTTCATTTGGTAAACTCTGACTGACTAATGGACTGTGCTTATTATGTTCATTCATGGACTCAAGCTTGTTTCCATAATCCTGACAGTGAGTTCACGTGAAACATACACATACATCACATACAAATACAAGAACCCAAATTGGTCAACTGTGACAGATTTAATTACAGCTTATTAGGGATGGGATGGTTTTAAATCAAGAAACCAGAAAAACCAGTGGGGTAAAAAAAATGTCCTGTGAATCAAAACACAAACGTTACAATATTTTCCCTAGACAACAGCTGCTTGTAAGCCAGCTTTTTAAAGAATACAGATATACAGTTTGATCAAACGAGAAATAAAATCCGATTCATACCTTCACGTAAACAGAGAAATAGCATCACCGTACATCTTATATTGGAGGTTTCTCATTAAAATGTGGTCCTAGCACCTGACAGTGGGGGGTAACTTGCGGGGGTGTCAGACCTGGCTGTGGGAGGTGCTGAAGCGATAATTGGAGTAGGATGGCACGTTGCCCTCGGTGGACATGCCAGGGAGCAGCAGGAGCCCCGTGGTGATGTCTTTCTGACAGCGGTCCATGGCCTGCTTGTACGTGATCTTCTCCTTGGTGATGGGGTCCACCAGCTCTGCGGGGAAGGCAGCCTCGTCCCGCAGGTGCCTGGCTGCCTCCTCGGTGATCACCTTGGTGGCGAGCGCCTCCTCGATGGTCAGGCGGCCAGTCTTGGACGGATTCACCAGCCCCCCGGTGAGGTGCTGCGCCTCCAGGTACCTCATGGCGCTATCCTTGGGTATCCAGCCTTTCTCTGCCGCCTGCCCCGCAGACAGACGCTCCTTCGTCTCTGGATCTTCCACCCCGGTGAAGGCCTTCTGGGCATGAAGCAGGGTATGCATGTGCCCCGTTTCGATGAGCCCAATCTGAGCCGCCTTGTGAACAGAGATTTTATCCTTCTTGTTGAGATCGACGATCCCACCGCTGGCTGCCTGTGCCTCCAGGAGTTTGAGGGCCGTGTCGGTATCGATGAGTTTGCGCGTGAGTGCGCTTCTCACAGACATGCGGCTTTCAGTGGTTTTATCGAATATGCCGGAAATCGGGTACAGCTCATCCCCCGCTGTGAGCAACAAGTTGCTCAAGCTGCTGCTTTTTTCACGGGACAGGTTTGGGTACGAGGACCTGAGGGAAGAGGGCATTGAGTTGAGAGGGGAGCTCGGCGCGGCTTTTGTGGGCGACCTTGGGATTGTCACTGTAGGAATGTGTGGCTTCTTTGTTTCCCCAGCAACAAGGAGGGCAAATTCGGAAATGCGCATTTTCCCATCCTTGTAGCACTGCAAGTCATACTGGGTCAAGTGTCCGTTCCTCAAGGCATCCTCAATGGAAAATTGCTTTCCACTCTTGCGATCCTGAAGAATTATCGTCTCACCATCACGACCACTAGACCTGATCTCCTCCCAGTCGCACTCTAGTTCCTGCAGATGAATGTACTGCTTTTTGTCAATCAAGCCCTGAAGATAGGCATCATATGGAGACATGTCTTTACCGGTCTCTGGATCCAAGATTGAGATCCTGGTGGAGAGATTTGTCTCTCTGGTATGGGTCTCAGTGTGCTCTTCTTTCTTCATGCTGGTATGTAGCTCCAGGATGAGGTTGTCCATTTGATGTATTTTGGCCTTTTCATTCCGGATCTCACTCTCCAATCGCTGTAAATCGGTCTGCATCTTGACACTCCGCTGCCGGTTAAACTGGTTCCTCTCGCTCATTATCTTGGACTGTTGATGGAACGTTGTGCTCACGGTCTGTCTCTCAGACTCTAGCATTCTGAGCTCCTTGAGGAGGTTGTCTTTATCCTTCATGAGTGTGTCTCGATTGAGGGTCAGCGAGGTCTCTTCCGTAGAAGAGGTGGACCTCGAGGTCTGCAGACGGATAATCCTAGAATTCTGATTTGCGATATTATCTTCCTGGTCTCGCCTTAAGTTTTTCTCTTGCATCAGAAGTTCCCTCAGGTGGTCCCTCTCAGCCTCCACCGTGGGGTCCTTTTCAACGCGGACAACCTCTTTGTAAACAACCCTCTCAAGGGACTTTTCTTTTTGCAGGATCTCTAGCTTTACTGTCAGGTTACGGATGTCTCTTTCAAAACGACTGATATTGTTGCTCTCTGTCTCCATGTTTCTGCGCAGTTCATCTGTGAGTTTCTCCAGAGCAGGGTCCCTCTCCACTTTGAGGATCTCTTCAATGACGATCTTCTCCTCAATGGGAGGTGGAGTATTTTCCAGCTCAAGAATGCGGGACCTGATTTGCCTAAGCTCTATCTCTACTTGAATTTTCTTCTGGCGGTCATCTGTCTGTGCCAATAGTTTCTCCTTTTCCTCAACCAGGGATCGGAGCTGTCTCACCTCTAGCTCCAGCTTCCTGCGGGCTTTTAATTCTTCATCCATGACTTGGTTGAGTTTGTCGTGCTCTGCACTCTGCTTGGGGTCTTTCTGAAGACGTACTACTTCCTGCATAATAATCCTCTCTTCTGGTTTTTGCCTCTCAAGGACAATGTATTTATTCTGAAGGTCGAAGACTGCTTCCTCCACACTACGTCGTGCCTTAACCTCTTCCCTATAATTCCTCCTAAGTCTGTCAGCTTCCTTCTCAGGCAGCGGGTCATTCTCATATTTGATCACCTCTTTGTTGACCAACTTTATCTCCACCTTGGATTTTTCGACCTTCAGTTCATCCCTTTCTTTGCGAAGCCGTTGTAGCAAGTCCAGCGTAGTGTTGTAGTTCACCAGGAGACGGGAAACCTGGTTGTTCAACCTCTGGAGTTCTCTGGTGACCTCTGGGCTCTTCTCCTCTTTTATCAATTCCTGAGTCACCTCCTTGTACTCAATCTTGGGCTTCTGAGAGCGAATGGTAGTCAGGCTGTTCGCTATTGTGGTGATTTCCTTCTCTAAGTCCATGCGGTTTCGACTGAAGTCCTGCAGCTGTTTCCTGAGCCGTACAAGCTCCAACTCTGTGTCAGGGTCCACCCTGTAGATCTCGTTGATGACCTCATTGATCTTTACTTTTGGTCTGATCTTTTCCAATTCGCTGTAGTGAAGCTGGAGAGTAGTTAGATCCTTCTTCAGGATTAGATTCTCTTCTCTCTCTTCCTCAAGGGACACGCCGAGTTTCCTTGACTCTTCTACCATGTCTGGGTCTTGCTGCACCTGTTTCACCACTTTAGTGACAATCTTGGGCTGGATGGTTGGAATGACCCTCTCTAGCGTGTTTATTTGGCCCCTTGCGCTAAAAATGTCATCATTGAGTGAATGGCATCGGTTCTCCTCATCTGCAATCTCATTCTGGAAAATGAGGACGGATTTCAACATCTCTGGGTCCCTGTCAAGCCTTATCACCTCCTTTTTCACCACCCTCTCCTTGATTTTGGGTTTCTGTTGAGCCAAAACCGTGATCTCCGTTCTTATCTGCACTGTTTCTGTATCTCTTGTTTGGAGGTCCATTCGCATTTTACGCATCTCCTCTCGAATCCTGGTAGCCTCCTTGTCTAGCTGAGGGTCTCTCTCATACTCTGTCAGGACCTTGGTCACCAGTTTGGGCTCGATTGTGGTCAGCTCCCTCTCCAGCTTGAAAACCCTCTCGTTGGTGACCTCTATTTCAGTGCGTGTTTCCGATCTTTTCGAAGTCTCCACCTGGATCTTGTTCTTCAGGGACTGCAGCTCAGCCTCCACCTTGGGATCACGGTAGTACAGGACCACTTCCTTCTCCTCCAGTCGCTCCACTCCTCTTCTACTCTTCAGAGAGACAAACCTCTTTCTGTAGGTCTCTAGATTGTTCTCGGCATGGATGCGCCTTTCTTTCTCCTCATTCAGCTCCCTCTTCAGGATGTCGGTCTCCTCTAGGGTCTTTCGGTTGCTCTGTTGCTGCATCTGCTGCTTCACCACCACTTGGCTCACCTGCTCCTCATTCTGCATGGCAGAGAGGACAAGGAGTTCAGAGGGAAACCAGCGCGGGATGATGAATGATGACCAATACAAATATATACATATATAAACAAACCTGGGGTTTGCTCGCTGACAAACACATGCATTTCAATATGTAGTACCCAAAAAAGTACTCTAAGAGAACATAGAGAGAACATGCAATCTCCAAGGAGAGTCAAATTTGAACCACGGGTGCTGTTGCTGTGAGGCAACAACACTAACTGAGTCTTCACCACCCAACCACCCGCCCACCCAGTTGGATTCTTAGGAACGACACCATACCCTGCTCTTGATGTTCTTGGCCATCTTCATTTGGCTGAGCAGCTGGTCGTTCTCCGCGGACACCTCAGAGTAAAGGTTCATGAGGTCTCGCTCCTGCAATGGAAACATAACCGCGTCACCGCACAGCCCTAACAGAACCTTATCCTTGTGGTCAGTAAGGTTACAGCTATAGTTCATGTTCAATTTTATATCAGGTACTGCAGATGGCAACACAGGCCTGTGTACCTTCTTTTCTACAGCATACACCATTGTTGCGTTACGAAGTTTCTTTGGCCCCGTTTCATCATCATCATCGTCGTCGTCATCACCCAAAGTTCCCCGAAACTTGTTGGATTTGACATCATACTCCTGAAACAATATAAATAAATACTGTTAATAAACACGTATACATATTGTATTGTTGTTGATCATGGCCCCTATTCCTAGTGGCCATCTTGATTCCATATCGGTTCTGAACACTACTGAATGTGGAGATAGGACCATCGCAAGAGAGACAGGACATCAAAATATTCAGTAGACCTACGTACGTTGAGGATGCTCTGCAGATCAAGAGAGAGTCCCTTGACTCGTTCCAAGTCAGCCGCCTTTTTCTGGACGTCCACCACAATTCTCTGCACAAAACAAAAAACACAAAGCTCAGTTGCCAAGCATGAGGAAATCCCACACTTGCATCACCAGCAATCGATACCCAAAGACCATGACTGAGTTAAGAAAACATCCAATGATCAATAAGAGAAATCACCTTCTGAGAGTTGTGTTTGCTGTTGATCTGAGCTGTGTCGTCGGTGGCAAGGATCTTGTTGTTGGGGAGGTTGACCAGGAAGAAATCCAGTGACTGGGCCGCACTCTGAAACTCCTGGTTCTTGTTGTTAGCCTCTTGGATCAGCGGTAGCCTAGAACAGAGGTCAAGTCAGCTAAATTCAGAAAACAGTTTAGTCATTTAGGATACTAGACTAGAGTATGTTCAGATGGTGAGTTTAGGAACAGATAGGAGCAAGAATGCTTACAGGTAGGCTGAGGGGGAAACGAACAAAGAACCTTTTGACTGGTAGTTGAAAGCTCAGCAGACAACCCTTAGCGTGCGCACACACACACACACCACGCGCGCACACACGCACGCACACACACACACACAGCTTTCACCTGTCCTGCAGTTCATTGTGTATGTTGGTGTAGCGATTCCTCAGCTGCTTCACGCGCGCCCCCTGGTGGTTGATGTCGGGACAATACTCGTTGAAGACCTTCTGCAGGGAACTACAGGACTGCTGCGTCAGCTCCAGCTCCCTGCCGAGTTTATAGATGTCGTCCTGCCGTGACACCAACTCCCCACGCATACTCTGTTTAACCCAGAGCCATGGAAATAGATGCGAAACCAGGGAAATCATGTGAATACTAGTGTTATCATGACCTACAATCATTATTCTAATCATAATAATGATTACAAGCCTATATTTATATCAAACTTTGTGCTTTTACAGTAAAATACTCAAAATAGAATAAATAGTTATTTATCATCATTATCATTAAAAGGTAGTAAAATAAAGGATTCCATCCAGTTGGCATTGTGCATGCCAAATTCAACATCTTATATCACAGTTTCATGGTGTAGGCCTAGCTCTTGCTTGCCAACCAAGTCAATCAGATGGTCATAATTGGTTGGGCTAGTTTGGCAGTAGTGGATTTTATAGTTTTTTGGCAGCAGTGTTGATATGTTGACTGGCTAGTTATGATGACGTCACCTGTAGCTGTTTACTGCGTGTCTGCAAAGCACTGGGAGAGTCTGAGACTGGGCCGTCCTTGAAGAGCTGCTGCTCAAACGCAGAGACGGTTCCGTCCACATGGTAGAGCTGTTTCTCCAGAAACATAGACGCAGTGGCTCTGGCGAGATTGAAAGACATGCGCAAATAAGCAGGAAGAACTCGCCCAACTCACTACGGAAATTGTTCATCCGGGCTCCTTGACTGCCTTCCTAACCCTATCTACTATCCGTAGGCTACTATATCCGTAGGCTACAAGTTAGGTATTTAAAAAATGGCTGAAATTGCCAAATAATTTTGATTCGAAACAAAAATAAAGTACTGACATTATCATGGTAACACATTGTCAGCAGGGTCTTTAATCTTAAAAAACAGTGGGCTAGTTTTGCTTCCTATAAAAGTAAACATAGCTTTAAAGCACAGGTCTTAAAACCTTTCTCCATCAATGTGTGCCAAATTAGTTTTTTTTCAAGGTTTACCAAAACTTTCAAGGTGCAGAAAAATCTACCAAGTTTCAGACACGTTCTTAAAGCGGGTGGTCTGATCATTTATCTTTGACCGCAAGTCATATAATTAGTAGTTTAATTAGTAATATAATAGTAATATAGTTATATTACCCCTCGATCCTGCAAACACCTAGTGGGGGTGCGGTAGTGCCCCCAAACCCAAACTTTAGAGAAACTACTTTCTGGTTTTATATTTGAATATGATTGTGAATAATTTCTCCAAAGTCTTAACAAGTCGTTAGCGCGACCCCCTGGCCTTTTACTTTTTGTCGTAAAGCTCCGTCAGGGTGTTGACGTCGTTGAACTTGCTGTTAATGGCATCCAGTTTGATGGGCAGTGTGGCGGTGATGGGCCCCAGGGGCTTCTGGGAAACCATGGGCGCCATCTCCCTTTGGACGGCCGCCTTCTCCGACTCCAGCTGTCTCACGGCCTTGGTGGTTTCCTGGAAGATGAAAACACACATATTGATTCTCCTCATACTGCTGATGTGGAGCCTCCAGGTTTACAAAGTAAAAGTCCTCCCTGGTATGCTGAGGCTATTCTTACATCCAGCGGTCCGACTGTGTGAAGGAGCCTCTGATTGTTGGCCGTTTCGTAACAAAGATGTTCTACCATAGAAAATTAATTTGCGCGAGGGAATAAAGCTTCAGAAGGGGATTTCTGCATGTATTTCAGTGGCCAGTCTAGTTGATTTGAATTCTTTACAGAAACTTTATTCCAAACATACAAACATCTGTTAGCTCATCACATGGGTAGAGTAACCTGGAAGGACTTTTACTTCGGTGGCATGGAATTGTCAATTTTATTTAAATGTTATCTATGCAGATCAAAATGGCTCTGGTGACCCCTAGTGTCTATTTAAGACTGGATTGTAAATCTCACCTCATGGCCTTTCAGCCGGTTGGCCAGGTCCTGTGTGGGGTTGGCCCGGTCCAGTGGGGAACGAAGCTTGTTCAGGATTTTCTTCTCGTTCTGGTCCAGGTCTTCCCAGATTCTGTCCAGCTGGCTGGCCAGCAGCCCGGCCTGCGGGTCATCAGGAGTACTCTGCACGGTCACTGAGCAGGGCCAGACGGAGCATGTTAGAGGAGTTTCTTTTGACCCAGTCCCAGACCCAGACCCCCCTAACCCAGCCTTAACACTACCCCCTCACCCAGCCTTAACCCTAACCCCTCACCCAGCCTTAACCCCTAACCCAGCCTTAACCCTAACCCCTCACCCAGCCTTAACCCTACCCCCTCACCCAGCCTTAACCCCTAACCCAGCCTTAACCCTAACCCCTCACCCAGCCTTAACCCTACCCCCTCACCCAGCCTTAACCCTAACCCCTCACCCAGCCTTAACCCCTCACCCAGCCTTAACCCTAACCCCTCACCCAGCCTTAACCCCTCACCCAGCCTTAACCCTACCCCCTCACCCAGCCTTAACCCTACCCCCTCACCCAGCCTTAACCCTAACCCCTCACCCAGCCTTAACCCCTCACCCAGCCTTAACCCTAACCCCTCACCCAGCCTTAACCCCTCACCCAGCCTTAACCCTACCCCCTCACCCAGCCTTAACCCTACCCCCTCACCCAGCCTTAACCCCTCACCCAGCCTTAACCCTAACCCCTCACCCAGCCTTAACCCCTAACCCAGCCTTAACCCTACCCCCTCACCCAGCCTTATCCTCTAACCCAGCCTTAACCCTACCCCCTCACCCAGCCTTATCCTCTAACCCAGCCTTAACCTAAGACTATCCTCAGTCTCTAGTTGAAGCGTTTTAGAGGCTGACGTGTGCGTCTATCCCTGACGTAGCTATCTCCATTTTGATACCTAAGTGTCATCATTTCTAATGTAATGCCTATACTTAACACAAGCATCATCTTACGCCCAAACACAACAAGGGTTAACCATCTGTAACTTTATACCTACACTGTACACTGTTTCTTACTTTATCCTCTCTTTCTCTATATATATATATATATAAACATAACAATCTCTGACTTGCTCTCGCTTGAAGTGAGAGTGAGAGGGTCTACCAGGACCCCAGCCTCGGTGGGGCCGGGCGGGTGGGCGAGTGTATTTGGACTTACTGGTTCTCTGGGGACGGACCACATCCGTCTCAATGCTTCTCAGGGAGGTCTTCAGGGTCGCCCGACGCCTCTTCAAGTCCGTCAGCTCCTCCTCCAAACTAACGCACGCGCAAACACACCAAAGTCAGCAGGCGGCCATTATGAAAAAAAATTAATAATAAATAGACGCCCCTCGTCACGGCAAAGTCACTGTCCCTTCGGATGGGTCATGTGACCACACGAACAAAGATGGTGAATTGGTATTTTTGTGAAGTCTTTTCTGGTGTATAATTATGGCTGGATAGTTTTTTTAATCCACTGTACAGGGTAGGGTCCATCCTATATATGTTAGGTAATATATATTAGGGTCCATTCTATATATGGCTGACACAGCCACATTATGTCTTCTGACATAATGTGGCTGTGTCAGTCTATATATGGGCATGTCATCTTATATATGGTCATGTCAGCCTACATGGACATGTCAGTCTATATATGGGCATGTCATCTTATATATGGTCATGTCAGCCTACATGGACATGTCAGTCTATATATGGGCATGTCATCTTATATATGGTCATGTCAGCCTATATGGGCATGTCAGCCTATATATGGGCATGTCATTCTATATATGGGCATGTCAGCCTATATATGGACATATCAGTCCATGTAATCCTATGCATGGGCGTGGCACTCTGTACCTGTCCACTTTCTTGACGGCCCCAGTGTCCGGCGCTGGGATCATGACGCAGGCCCCCGGCAGGGTCATGTACTTCCCGTTGCTCCTCTTGACCTCCCACTTGCTGTTGTCTGAGTTGGACTGCAGAGTCATCTTTTCCCCGCGAGCCACCGAGTCCTGGATTAGATTATATGAGACATATGTCATGACAGCGTCATGAATCAAGATAAATCCTGCTGAATCCTGATAATAATCACTTGTCCGGACATCAACATCTGCTAACATGTCATTAATGTCATGATATCTGTCATTATAACCGTAATGATAATGTCATGATTATGCAATGATAATATCATTATTATGTCATGATATCTGTCATTATAACCGTAATGATAATGTCATAATTACGCAATGATAATATCATTATTATGTCATGATTATCTTTCATGATATCACTCATTGAAAGTATGTCATCAACCTATCATGATAATATCGTGACAATATCCCGATTATGCCACGTTGACGCCACAAGCGTCACGACAACTGCAATCACCGACGGCACCGTCTCCGTCGGGATGACCCAAAGACCAACACCGTCATTCGCGACAAATGTCCCGAAACGTCACGACAAATGTCACGACAAATGTCACGCATGTCAACCGACCGCGAACCGACGTCGCGGCGCCACGGCGACCGTCGTACCCCTTTCTCCGTCCACTCGCACAGGGCCAGCGCGGTGACGGGCCTGCTGAGCGGGACCCGGCGCAGCTTCAGCGGCGCCACGCCGGCGCTGAGCTCCCTCAGGGTGGCCAGGCGCTGCGCGTTCCGCTCCACCGCCGGCTCGTCGGCCTGCGACACACGGGTTCAAGGTTCAGGTTCAGGTCAGAGACACAGCGGTCGCGTCTACGGCACGCACGCACACACGCACGCACACACACGATACACGACAAACCACACAACCCGAGGTCACACAGTTACACAACACAACAGTATATACATATATATATATATAGCCCTGTTTACACAACAGAAATAGCTGGATTGCAGAGTCGTGTTTTTTGGAATTCAGATTGTATCTGGATTCCGGAAAACACATTCCAAAAGAGTCTTTGAGATTGGGAGGAGATGTAGAGATGGTGTGTGGTGTACAAGTTTACATTGTTTTGAATAATGTCTACCATACAGCTACATACACAATACATATACTGTAGAAGTAGGTGATTCAGAACGCACAGCTCCATGTCAGTGACACGGGATTATGTGGACCAGGGGTGTACTAAAGTCCCACCTCTAGACTCAATAGGAATTCAGGTGTGCTCTTATTGGCCGAAGCATTTGGGTCCAGGTTGCCATGAAGTCGCTTGAGGGAGTCGGCCATGGTCTCTGCCTCCAGCTGGAACTGGTTTGGACAGTCACACACGCACTCAGATTAAAATCTAACACAAGGGTCAGATATATAGTTGAACCATATCATACAAAAGTGAACTACGTTGTAGTTCACTTTTGTATGCATGCTTAATTTTGTCCCAGGTGTGTGTGAGTATGTGTGTGTGTGTGTGTGTGTGTGTGTGTGTGTGTGTGTGTGTGTGTGTGTGTGTGTGTGTGTGTATGTGTGTGTGTGTGTGTG
>OMKI01025541.1:0-15950 GCA_900302315.1 Phycis blennoides
TATGCCTGCACGTGCAGACACACACACACACACACATTTAGCAACTTAAAAGCCCTTAAGGAACAATGTGTGTCGCAAATGTGTCTATTAGATATTTAATGGAACAGTACAGATGGCATGTGATCCAAAACCCTTGGCTGGGAACTCGGCATGTGCGTGTTGTGCGTGTGTGCGCTCCTGTTCAGTAGTATGCTGTCATAGTGTACTTTGATAAGGTCAACCTTAACAGCAAATACAGAGACTGAGTGCGGCACACCACAACACAGTGGGAGTTAAAGAATGACAGGAGGTGATGAAAGGAGTAGGACTCCTGCACGGATTTCCCTCACCAGCATATGTGTGCGCCTGCAATCATGCCAGTATTTATATGCGTCAGTGTGGTTCAGTGGTTCTATTCATCTTGGCTGTGCAGATATGGTTTTTCGCGGCCGGTGTCGACAACTTCACGACAGCCGGAGCACAGGGGAGCTGCAGCACGCAGGTGAGCCCAGAGAACAAAACAGTATCGGTAGGTCGAGTGCTGCTCAGAATCTAGACTGTGGAAAACTGGCGTCGTGTTCGGGAAAGACTCTTTGCAGCCATTTTAATTTATAGCCACAAAACTGCACCAAGCCATGGTACAATTAATTTACACATTTATATGGCCAGATAAGTGCTGGCTTTCTTGCAATACCCCCAGTTCATCCAAGTTTAGAATGACATTGAGATCTGTGAAATGCACAATCCTGAATTAAATTATGCATTTACGCAATCGTACAATACATCAGGAATGGAGAATGGAGGCCATCTCCATTAAACTAGTCATTTTTCCCCTTGCAGGGATGGACTTAAAACACAATAAATACCAGTTGCTAAATCAAGAATGATTAAATACGATGAAGTATGGCAAGTGAGCCAGCAATGAAATCACGAGACAAGCAAAATGGCTCCCAATTCACAGAATCCTTCCACTCCAATCGGGATGATATATAATCCTTCAGGGTTTGGGATAAATACATTTAGCATTGATCAAATAGTGTTCCACTCTCCTCCACATCTCCTGATGTCTACACTCCCTCTACTGGGCTGAGAAAACAGTGCATGAGGTTTTTCAGAAATTCATGGTGGTCGTTGTCCCCAAGAAAGTCGTTTTCTGTTCAAAGAAAGGCATTTATTCATCCATTGTCAACTAAAAAAGGTATTTTTCAAATATATATAGAATTCTAAAAAGCTGGTCCATTATAAAACATTTCCCTTGCTAGACTCAAGTACAATCGTTAAGATAAGATAACAAACACATAACACATCAAATCGATCCAGTACACATTTAAAAATATTTTACAGGGACACAAGTACTGGGCTAATTATTTGCGACAGTTAGAAAACCCAGTCGGCACCGAATCCGACTGCGTTGAAAGAAAGGCACCATTAAGAACTGAAAACGGGGCAGGAGAATGAAATGGATAAGAAAAAAAAATCAAGGACACCAAAGACATTCAATTACAGTGAGCGAGTGACACTTAAGAATCCATGTGTTTCTCTTCTGAGGGCGAATGGGAGAGAGTGCTGAACAATTCATGGTCTCCGTTGGAAGACTCCAGGCAGGGGAGGCCAATGCATCTCACATGGATGTCGCTGCTTAATCCCAGGCCTGATGAGGCGCTGCTGTTAAGAGAAGTGAACGGGTGTCAGTAGGCCGCATGTTGTTTGTCTTAAAGAGACCCATCCACTCACAACTCATGGCGGCGGCCGACCTTTCACAGTCCGAGTCGCAGGACGCCTTGTCCGCGTCCTCCAGGGGAAGGCCGGCGGAGATGAGGCAGCCGCCGGAGCGCTGGATGGCCTGGGCCACAGAGTACCGGGTCTCGCCCCGGGCACACCGCTCCATCCTGGGGATGCTGAGCTCCGACTGGAGGAACAGGTGGAGGTGGCTGTCCGACAGCAGCAGGGGCGTCTCCAGCACGCTGTGGAACGCACGCGATGGCGGCTGGATTATGGGCCGGGCAAGACGGCGCCGCCCTCTACATCATAGGGCCACGGCGGCTGGCAAAATACACTGCACTGGTAGCAAAACTTAAGCTAAAGTACTGGAGCTTTGGGGGTGGCAAACATTTGATTGGTCAAGTACTCGCGTCGTTGTATTTAAACACCTGATGCCACCTAGTAGAATCCTACTAGTGTTCTTTCACTGACGCGTGAGGCATCGTCCATTTCAAAAGACCCATGATTTTTACTCAACCTTAAACAAAAACAAGTTTAAGTCAATATTCTAAGGACTTACTTCTGAGACATTAGAATGTGAGCCTATGCGGGAAAAAAAGAAAAAAAAAAAAAGGTGGCTCGGGTTGAACTCACATTTCCAAGAACTCCTGAAGGCCCTTCATCCTCTGGTTGACCTGCTCCTTGTTGGTCAGGCTGAAGAAGGGGTTCCACGGGGGAAGCTTGGGCAGCTCTCTGCTCACACAAAAAAAAGCATTGGCAGACATCCTCCATTTTGCAACAAACTTAATGTGCCATAAACACACAAAAAAGACACGACAGCAATACATCCAAGGCTGGGAATGGTGGCATGGAGGAAAACGTACATGATCAGAGCGTTCTGTTGCAGACAATGGCGCAGCCACACAAACTCACTGTACCGCCTCCTGACACAGGAGGACTTCTTCCTAAAACACATGCTGTTGGTCTGGAGACAAAGTAGGACAGAAACCCAGTCAGGCAATGCAACCAAACATCACCCGGAATGTTAGGCACGTGAATGCATCACCCAGTTGACAACAGCCTTCAACAGGGTGACTTTGTGAGGGCAATGCCTGAGCAACACTCACATGCAAACAGATCTCGTAGTCAGTGTGCGTGTGCCAGTAGTCATCCCGGTGGAGTCTGGGCTCCCGCACGCCAATGCTTATGAACTCCTACAGACAAATCAAAATAAGAGCCCTTTCAATTAGATGCATCTTACACTTGGACAAAAAGATAAGCTAACAATTTTTCATCTGTTCAGAAGGGTCGCTTACTTTTTTCAGGAGACTGTCCAAGACATTATCCATAATGGGAACAGATGCCTGCGAATACATAGTTGGAGACTTTGATACGAATACAGTTTGTATTACAGCGAATAACCACAACAGTTTATGAGAAAAGTGTGAACATCGTTAGTGCATACCATAAGGTTTATTTTCAGATGTGGAGGGAAGTCAGATTTGACCTCTGAGGACCATTAGAGGTCAAATCCAAGATGGCCACTAGTCCTCCAGGTCTAATGTTCAAATGTGTTTGATTTTGGAACCAAACAGCGTAGAAAAACATTTATGGTGTCATTTCCACCTAAGTTGGGGGTGCCCATTAATTTGTTGATACTTTTGAGATCGCCAGAAGCCAAGAACATGTATTTAGATCAAGGTCAAATTACATTAAAAAAAAAAAAACATTTGAACTTTTGCAAATACATTTATTTTAGCTTGGACACTGGATTGGACCCATGCAATATAGTGAAACTTTGCTTATATTTTGACTAATGATGATGATAATGTAATGATCCAAATGTAACAGTCTCCAGAACAGAAGCACAGTGCACTTGAGTGCAGGTTTGGCAGATTTGCACCGACCAGTGTACCCTTTCTCACAGTGACAGCAGATCAATTGATCAATTGATCAATACCTCAGATCAAGCATGATTTTGATGCTTCAGGGAGAGTGGCCCAAAGCGGCTGCCACCTAGTTTGCTGTATCCAGCCGCAGTCCGATGGATCTGGCATCCCTGTTCCAGGTCCAATGCCCGGTTACAACAGTTGGCCTGGTAGCAATGGCGCTTTATGTGCTGCCTGGGTTGGAGGAATGTTCTCTAGAGTTCTAGACTTCCGTGTGAGGAGCTGTTTCCTGGCATCATTCACTTCCATGCGCTTACTAGTTCGGTCGGACATCAGCACCACACATCTAGCAGTAACTGACCACACTTGGCATGCATAGGAGTTAATTGAAAGCATCATTCACCTCTGGGAAAGACTTCCAAGTTTCCCAGGCAGTCTTCTTTCCTCTGCCAGTGAATGCCGATACAGTGTCACACCCAGTGAAAGCATGAAGGACTGGGAGAGTCAGAAACTGTGTTGGATTCATTGTGGCAGCCATTTCGTGAACAGCTATGTACCAAAAGCTTGACCCAACACCAAAGGCAACCCACAGCTCATCAGGAGCCATCTTGCTGAATGAAGCCACAGCCAGTTCCACCACAGCAGTATCAACAGTACGTATGGTCACCTTCATCCCCTTTTGCACAGCATCTGCCACATGCAGAAATAGACGAGTGTCAGCCTCCTCTTGCGAACATGGGGAAAGGCAGTCCAAGTATGACTCAGCAGAAGAACAGAGGACTCCACTTCCATCTGTTGCATAGTTCTTTGCCCTCTGCTTGAGGAAGACGAACAGCTTTGCATGACAGGAAAGTAAACAATTCGGTTTTCTTCTCATCGCATCGAAGGAAGTCCTTCCAGTTCTTTGCCATCACAGTAGAAGGAACCACCCTTTTCCTGGTGCCCATTCCCCTCTTCTGTCTGGCTGAGGCTTTCGGGCTGGCAGGTAGGTATACATCCCAGCATCCCAGACAAGATCGATGCAGCTGCTTGAGTTGGGTGCAAACACCCACAGGCACACTATAGTTTTCGAACAGATCTGATTGCAGGCAGCGAAGTAGATCTGCTTTAACGCCAATCTGAATTTTTCCTCCAGTTGACAGCGCTGGGGGGGATGCCTGGTTTCCATGGGAGAAGAAATTGTCAATGTCTCCATCTCATGTTTGACAGAAGATGTACTGCCTCTTCTGTTTTGACTTGATCTTGACCAGTGGCCTACTGAAAAGTGGCAGCTTGTTCTTTGGAAGTGTTTGTGTGACAGGTCTGCTAGGACATCTGGGCGATTCTCAGTGAGAGTCGTCATGTCACGGATGTGTACAGGAAACCATCTGGAGTAGTAAGTGTGATCTAGGGCAAACATCCAGGGCATGATTTGTGTCAGGGATTACACATACAGCTGGAAGTTACCTTCACAAAGTGACCTGATGTACCGCAGCAAGAGAAGCTCCAATGACAGGGTCTTAAGACAGTAGTCAAAGTGGACACTGGCCTTTGCTCGATGTATGCACCATTCCTCAAAAGGTGGACTATCAGGTTGCATGACATCAGTATCATCGGATGTGCAGTCTTCACTGTAAGCTTTTTGGAGGAGGCTTGCAGCTGTGACCTGGTGTGCATGGCGGGTCTTGGTGACATGGCTGGCATGTATGAAGGAATTTACTGTTCCAGAAATTGCAACGTCAGCATGTACCAGGGCATTTGCCCAGCCACTGTCTTCCAGCCAGTCTCCCAGCAACTTCAACGTGGCCATCGCAATGTGTAGACCACCGACCTGGCCAGTGGGCTGGCCAGGTCCACTGGACTTTCTTAGCCAGTGCATACAGTGGTTGGTCAGCAGCAAGGACAGGAATCTGGCCAGGGTTCACATGCTGAACTGCTGCCTTGACGATGTCCATGGAGTGCCGCATCATTGCCAACGAGTGTGTTTTGTCAAGAAACAGAGGCAATAGTGAATTGATTGCTGCAGGTAGGGTGACAGCTTGGTGCGTGTCAGCGTGGTAGGCAGACCATGATATCCTGCTATCCATGGTAGACCTTTCAACAGCTTTGACTTTGCCGAGCCATGCATACTCATCTTCTGTGGCAGCTTATTATTTGGTATATTTTTACCATGACCTTGATCTAAATAAATGTTCTTGGGTTCTGGTGATCTCAAAAGTATTACCAATTGAATGGGCAGTCTCAATTTTGTTTTACATGACACCTTAAATGTTTTTCTACACTGTTTGGTTCCAGAATTAAGCGTGTTTGAACATTAGACTCGGGGGAC
The DNA here is from genome assembly GCA_900302315.1 of Phycis blennoides. Lineage (NCBI taxonomy): Eukaryota > Metazoa > Chordata > Actinopteri > Gadiformes > Phycidae > Phycis > Phycis blennoides. The sequence continues at coordinate 5,878 of OMKI01025541.1, forward strand.
TGGTGGCCATCTTTGATTTGACCTCAAAGGTCAAATCTGACTTCCCTCCACATCTGAAAATAAACATTATGGAATATTCTAACTATGCTAGAAATGTCACGCTTTTCTCATAAAATAGACAATTGTTATGAGTGCTTATCCACTATACTATTGGACTTGTGATGTTTTGCGTTCATGAAGAACCACCTCAGCAATGACAAGCAAATACACACTCCAATATACCATGAGGGTAGATTGTGAAATGGTTTTGTGAAAGCCCCATACTTTCATGTGAGCAAACACCAATAGATAAGAGTATAAGTAGTAGAAAAGCCAGTAGCAATTGAATGAAACGTATAGTGGTGAAGATTTGCAAATTCAAATCTTAATATGCCTTATTTAAAGTTAAGCAAGTAAAACATGTTCCAAAACTGTTCCAAAACTGTATGACACATGCGCTTGCAGTAACAATAGGATTGGTGCAAATGTTCAGTTTATCAGATCAGCTCATTGCTAGAGCCTGATAGCCATACTCAATTACGACATAGCAGCCTGGTCAGAGGTAATGTTTCAATAACCGTTTACTATAATATTTATTGTAAGAAAATAAGTCTCCGTTTGGGATGTGGGCAGTAGATAAACGTTCAAACATTCCGTGAGGCCCATGTCCCATATCATGACAAGAGAAAAGAGCCGTGCATGCTGACAACATGACGTGAAGCTGGGCTACCAGAGGAACTGTAACCCTTAACCCCAGCGGTTCTCAACTCAGCAAAACATCACATGAGAGCCATTAAAGGATGGCTGTCGATGTGGACGAGAGAGCTAAAACTGATTAGACATCACATTCTTGGAACTCACGTAAAAAAGGACCTTTTCTTGACGACGATACCAAACCAATACAAGAAGTATTTCCTATTGCAATACATACAACCTACTAAAATACACACCAGTCATACTATCTAGTCTCCTGCTGACCCCCAAAACAAAATATTAAAACGTTACCCGTTTGCAGACGACAACGCAACACGCAGTTTGAAGCGTTTGGGCAGCAGGTTGAGACCGCAGATCTCGCCAATCGAAGAAGTTCAGCTATGGAGAACCTTAGAACCTTCACACAACGTAGACCTCCGCGTAACGCACTCAGTCAGTGGTCAGTCCCAACAGTTAAGGAGTCTTGGGATCAACGCATCAATAATCTAAGGCAGTTCGAACAAGGCTGTACACAACAGCCTCAAAAGTAAAACATGGAGTGGAACAATTTTAAAAAGCATGCATGCTCACCTTACTTGAGTCTGATTATGTCTGAGATATGCCAGAATCAGAGCACACAGGGAAAGGCAGCAGTGACGCCCAACCCTCGAATAAATAACTTCTTGGTGAGCTGGCGACCCTCGGTGCGCTAGTTCGGGTTTGTTTCTGCGGTTCAGAGGCAAATCGGTTAAATGACACGTGCTTTGCACAACCAACAATAATGTAAAAACAACAAAAAAAAGCCCAAACTCAAATCGCGTCCCCTAACATATACATAAAGTAAGGAATAACATATGCTGCTGTATTGCAAGACTAAAGGAAGTCTATTTTTTCACCGTATGCACACCTGTTGGTGATTGCTAAATTGTATCACCTGCAAAGGGGAGGTGCTTTTAACGAAAGTGAGAAAGTCTTCAAAGATTTCGTAGGAATTTTATTTTATAGAATATAGTAATAAAATCGAATAATAATGAATGGAATATAATACTAAAAAGCATTATTGACACTGAAGATATTCTCAATTGGAGTTTGTAACAACCTACATACTAAAACATTACACTTTCTTTGCTTTGTGCCAATTTAGTTAAATTAACCTTAAAATGGTGGGCATTTTTATTTTACAGATCATACATTTTGTAATACGTGTCGTCAAATCATTCACATTCATGACCCTGTCATTTTGCCCATTTCATTTGTAATTAGGTAATTTGCATATGCATATCTTGACATAATAGGGGTGACGTACATTGAGTTGAGCGTTCATGAAATGAAGGCTTGCATTCCCTACGTTGGAGTTACCCGTTTCGATTTGACAGCAGGAATCACACCAGACCATACCAGTTCCTTCAGGGCTCCCAGGTCATTCTAAAACACAGGCTATTGCTCAAATCACCTGAACTGAACCCTGGATGTTCTAAATAACATCACCACAATCAACATGAGGGTAAGGTCTGCTTATTAGCATACAGTGGTCCAGCTGACAAGCTCCTTATTTGCATTTGCCATATGGGTTATACATCCATTTCTCTCTCACTGGGACAGTATCCTCATCACAGAACCAATCCCTTGTACATTTTAAAAAAACACACACACATTTTAGATGTTTTTTTTTTTTTTTGGGGGGGGGGTCCTGGATATCAGGTAGGACAGGACTGAACCATGTTGGCAGAAGTATCCTCACCTACATGGACTGTGACACACAATGATCAGCAGATGAAGGAGCGGCTAATTTCCCCGGCAGCCTCAATCCTGTGGACCCACCCTAACCCTAACGTAACCCTAACCCTAACCCTAACTAACCCTAACCCTAACCCTAACCCTTCTCCCAGAAGCTGGAACTTTTTTAAAATGCCGTTTGGAAATCCGCAGCCGGTCTCCGCGGTGAAGAGCCTCTGGCCTGGCGGAGGGTCTCCCAGTCTCCTAACTGTAACCCCGGGGGGCTGCCGGCCCACTGCAGCATGTGACCACTGCCTCCGACACCACTGGGTTGGTTTGGGATGGTGACTGGGGGTCTCCGGTCCTGGGGCACAGGTCGTTGGAGGGCAGGCCAGTTTGAAGAAACCTCAAAATCTGTAGCTTGCGTGTCCAGTTTTCCCGGAGACACACATTTCAGTCAGACCCTTCAGATGATCCTTCATAGTGCAGTCCACAGCCATCCTTCTGATTTCCAAGTGATCCAGTTTACACTTAAAAGCCGTTTCACTTAAACTACTTATAAGTAGTATCCCACAGAGATAACTTAATTTGATAGTGAGGACTTTTAACATTGGTTTAGCAGTGTCGATTAACATACTTTAGTTAGGCAAAAAAAGAAAAGTTCAACAAAATGATCCCACAAGGTGGTACAGTATACATGTTAAATTAGATTACATGTGTTTCACTTAGTTATGTTTAGCATCAATACAACAAGTGAAACCTGTTATCACTGCTCTCAGATGTTCAGAGGGAGAAAACAATATGGTTTGAGAGATTTGTTATGCACATCTTCAATCTATAGCTTCTTTGTTAACAATACATCACTTATTCCCGATATCAGTGATGAACAAGGGTTGAATGCTAACACTCAGTGGACTGTTACTGTTGATTAGGCTAATGGTTTGGCATACCATTTGGAAGAATTTAATTACAACCCATCAGTGACAGTTCTTCATTGTCTGCATATAATCAGTCAGGATTTTCCATGGAAACCCCAATCTCTAAGTTGCCATGGAAACCTCTAGAGAACCGCACGATGAGGCCAGAGTCCATCAGCAATGCCCTAATGCCCATCATGGGACAGCTCTCCTCAGACGCCAAGATAAGCATGCTAGCGGGCAACATAGTGGACTTTATAGTTGACATCACATTAAACTACATTATATATGAGACAGCACGTTTAGAACGTCAAACAATTCAGAATGTTTCACATTGAGTAATCGGTAGAATCTGCTCAAGAGGAACCCCCATCCCATAGCATAGAACAGTTTCAAACAATCCACAGAACTGGGTAGCAAAAAAAAAAGGTTTTATTGAACAATTTTAAAGGATGTTTACAGGGGTAGAATACAAAAATGCATTTTTCAAAGGCGCAACTGGATTATGCAGCATCAATGTTTCCAACATCTTAAAAATATGTACAAAAGTAGTTGTCCTATTTACAACCACACTAACGGTAAACAAAAAAACTAACAACAGAAGGTAGCCTAAAAACAGGTCAGCTTTAGGGGGGAATGCAAAGGGACAAGAAAGCAGAGCTATGCCTCGTCCTCTGGACAGGAATGCCATGTCAGCCTCTCCTCGTAGAAGGAGATGACCACCTGAGGACAGCGAGAGTTGGCTTCACGGGCCGGAACTAGATCTGCCTCGTCAGAGTCCTTCCTGTAGTACAAACAAAATACATGGGGTTGTGTGTGCTTGTTGGTGGTTTATTCCTTTTTACAAACTGGCCCACGTTGTAGTCGTTTCTCTCCATCTACCCAGTTCAGATTGTCAGCGTTAAAAGATTTGGATACAGCCTGTGAAGCACTTCACTTTATTTGCATGCTATACCACTTGAGCACGTGTTATTCAAATGGTCAACTGTATGACATGCACACCAGTTTGCTTTGGGATGGGATGGGATTGTAACTTGGCACTTAGTGGCACTTAGTCAGAGATGTTGTATTCTAGCAATGGTTAATCTAGCAATTGAAATGCTTGAAACTTGTTCTGGTGACCTTCTTACTGTATTAGCAGCAATGAAATGTTTCACCTTCTTATGACAAATGTACTCTTTGTAAGTTGCTTTGGATAAAAGTGTCTGCTAAATGCCCTGAATGTAAATGTAAATGGATGGAGTCATTGTTCATCAACAAGTCAAAACACTATAAAAACAGGAGTTTTCCTGCCTGTAAAAAGTGGCTGCCAAGAGAAGGCCAAATATAAGTTATTTCTATGGCAAACCATACATGTTCAAACTAAACGGCATGCTTAGTTCATGGAGAAAAAACACTGCTATGTGAAGATGTAATGTCATTGCATAGTTGTACATACAGCAAAGGTGAGTGTAAACGATGCCTGTTGCACAGGTAACTTTTACTTCACAGGGCTTTAGAAAATGCAACTTCAGCATGAAGGCATGGATACTGTTTTGATCCACAGAATACCCCCCAGGAAAGACTTGTCCATGACAAGCCCTGAACAGCTCCCGGAGGACTAGTGCCACGGCCCACACTGTCCACTCTATGTGTTCCAGCTGTTAATGCAATCTACATGTAATTTTTACTTGCCAAATATCACAATGTGGCCGTACAAGCGGGTGCACTCCTGTGTGCCACTTATAAATACTCCATAATGGTGAAAGTAATAGTGATTTACCATTTCATCAAGAACATGAGCTCTCCACTGCTGTCTGTGGCACCTATGATCCTCTCTGGGTCCAGGTTCCTGGCAAATCCTCGAGGCTTATCACTCTTCAAGACAGAAAGGTGCAATTAGTGTTGGCATTCTTCAGTCTTAGCAATTTGCAGTGAACGTTCTTATGGGGGATGTTGGAGCTCGTGCACTCAAACTAACCACGTCCTTCTTTTTGGCTTCTGGCTCAGTTTCTTCTGTAGAGGCCTTCCTCTTGACAGCGGCAGGCTTCTCTTTAATGTTCTTATGTGCCTCCAAAAAGGCTGAAATGAGCTCTGGGCAATCCAGATTCTCCTCTGGCTCCCAGGTATTATCAGCTCTAAGTAACGATGGGCAGAAATCGTACAATTTTATATTTGTACGATAATGATACATGCACAGTATATGTGACATAAGCAGCATATCCAACTCAAAATCACCAATGAATAGTAGTATAGAATGGAAAAAAACACAGCACAATCCCATACCAGGGTAGAACCTCTGAAAGGGGTAGGGGTGGCCTGGACAGTATACTCACTCTGTAAACCCTTTCCACTTCAGGAAGAACTCCACTTTGCCGTTCACAATACGCTGGTCAAGTACCTTCTCCACCACGAACTCCTCCGGTTCTTCCGCTACATCCTTTTTAGCGGATTTGGTGTTCTGCTTCTTGCCCATGTTGTGCTGTTAAACAACAAACTTCATGAGCCAGGTACAAATGCATGCACCTAGGTGGCCAACATTGCATTCATTAACAACCTCGAACGCAAAAGAGTGCGTACTCTGGTGAAACTGGGGGTAATGTTAGCCTATGCACGCTTCTTGCATTACCTGCAGAACATCATTCATTCGAATTGCTTTTGCAAAGAGTACATTTATGCTACACTCAATAGAACACAAAACGAAAGGTTAAAAGCCAATTGTATATGTCGTTTTCTTCGCAACGAAAGGAAATATCCAAACATAACTGGGCCATTGTTGTGTCTGCGAGGGGCAGCTAAGGCTAGACTGGCTAGCTAGCAAAACAGTAGGCCCGTATGCTAACTCCTCGGGCCTAGAAGACCGACGTTACATCATTGATACCGTGTTCTCCGTTGGTATGAACACTATACAACTATACTATACAACTACACCATACAACTATACAGCCATTTAGAATACACTGCAACTGCATATCAGCCGGAATTAAAATACAACCACGTAAACGATACTTATACTTTGGATAATGTGGGTGGACATTCAAACATGACAATAGATCGTCTTTCTAATCGCAAACTGGTGTCACAAACATTGAGTAATAATGTTGGTACACTTTTACCGTAATGGACAATAACTTACAACAGGGTCTTGGTTTTTGGGGACGCGGCCTGCCACTGTGACTGTGTGTTCTGCTCACTCTGCATGCGAGAGTACCAGCGCGCGCTCGAACCAAGTTCTTTTATACTTTCTACGGGTGCCGCGGAGCAACAGGAAGCAGGCGTCACTGGCTGTGGCCGATGGGGAAGTCGATTTAATCTCCAACTCCAAATAGTCCCCTGACCAATATTGCAGAATTAAGGCGTAGCCTAGGTAGCCGCCTTTTACGAAACTCACAGTCATGAGGTAAACAGAGAAGAGAAGACGGCACTTGTACGCCCAATAGATGCGCGTTCACGCGTTTAATGCAGGATGCGCGGTACCGGGGGGCTGAACATGAACGACCACCATCTTTAACCACCATCTTTAATGGATTTTACCATCTATAATATAATTAGATGTAGGCCAAATTTTGGCCTACATCTAATTATATTGAGTAAGAATTAAACATACACACCACTTGAAGGTCGCCCATTTGAAAACGTAAAGTTCATTTGAATATTAGTACATGAAGAGGAAGGTTTTTAATACTTTATTTTCTTAAACCAAAAAATACAAAACGTTTGTTGTATTGAATAGTGCAGCACAGCATTCTTCAATCACTGTTATGTCATGCTTAAAACACTTACAACCAATGTCACCTATAAAAAATATGGGCCGAAAAAAGGTGAATATTAAAGAACCAAAAGGCGGTGCACCAAAGCGTATACATATACATTTAGTGCATCTTTTCCTCATTCTCCCTTATCTCACGTTCACTCACACTGACACGCATCCAAAACTGCATATAGGATTTTTCATTGGTAGTTTCTCTTGGGCCAATCCTAACAACCATCATAAACTTTGGCCAATCGTTGGTGAATGGTTGGTGAACAACTTGTGGTTTAGAGTGACCATAACACCACGAAACAAACATTTTTTTTATGGAGTGCATAACATACATGCACATAGGCAAAAATGTGATCTCTCAACGGTACCTAAATTCAAATACCGTGCATGAATCTACTGAATGGTATCAGATTGGACATACCTTGATCATAGGATACATATGGACTTTGGGGTACTGTTGACTTAGCATGACTGAAGACTCCCCTGACTTCCCCATGGTCATGTGCATAGGTTTACTTGATGCTCGGCTATCGGACCAAGCTAAGAACCATTCACGTTAAAACCTGAGGCTTAACTCATATGTAACCTGCTTTACCTTAAAACAGTTCTAATTACATGTATCATTTACACGCTGAAGACTGTAAATAAAAAGATCTGGTATAGTTTCTTCAAAACAAAAGCAGTATTCACGCGATCTTATTATAATGGACTAATTGATTGTATTTGAAAGTAAGAGACAAGAAACTGGATTTGGAAACTGCGATTGCCAAAGCCACAGCTAGCCTACTTAATGGGGCCATCAGACTGAATTTACTTTGAGAGTGCTTAGGTGTAAAGTTAATCATAAAGGGTGGATCGCAATTTTAAAGAGCCACCCACACATCCTTAGTAGAGAATAGCTACTAAATAATATAATAGGAAATAATATGTATGCAAACCAACTCTTTGAACTTACAAATGCTGCAAGTAAAACATTACACTGGTATGAGTGCAGTCCATGTATCACAGATACACAAATATAAAAACAAACATTTATTTGAATTAAGGCCTTCAAGTTAGGAATATCTCCAAATGACATAAGGGTCGATAACATCCCCATTTTGGAAATCTCTGCAGTGTTTGTGAACTGTATTTGTGGGGTTTATTTTATTAACGTGCCATCACATTGTATCAATGTGTAGCAATGAATGGTTTTCTTTTGCCCCCAACAGTAACATGAATGTATAATTCCACAGATAATTAAATATATGAACTGCCCTTGACGGTCTCAAGACACTCGTATATCTTTCAGAAACACTTAAATAGTTACAGTCTACAATCAATGACATTGTTGGGGTGTACTGGGAACGTAGGGGATAGTGGGGTTTGGGTGGGGGAGCTGTATATAGACACCTATATATACTGTATATATATAGATGCATCTAATTCACATATCACTGTAAACCTGCCTTGATGCCATATCCCAACCTGGCTGTACTAGCTACCATCCGGTTGGAAAGTGGTACAATAACAAATCAAATTCACAAACAGAGAGAAGGAGAAAGAGAGGAAAGTGGCTTGGAAAGGCAAAAACGCTCTGAAACCGTCCAATCACCTCGATGATCAGTGAACCACATTCTACTGTCCAGTGTGTCAGCTACATTTTATCCCAAGAGAACGTTTATTTACAGGTGTTGTGAAATGTATTTTTCAGGTTGCGTAGTCATCACCCCGTATAGCTCTAAAGAGCATTTAATCCGTCACACCCTCAGAAAGAAGAAAACGTTCACCATGACGAGGCGAGCGAGTTCAGGAAGAGCAACAGCGTCAGGTCCCAGCTGGCCGCGTTGCATCACTGCTTTGTCCTCTTGTCCTTCTTTCTCTTGTCTGTTTTACTGCCAGCTGTGGTAGAGACTGCAGGCCTCCTGGCAGGCTGAACAGAGACGCGTCCGTTTGCCCCGCACTGCAGGGTGTATCTGTCCGGGGCCAGGGGGCGACCCGAGTCATCCCTCAGCCTGGACAACACGTCCCTGCTCAGCTGCTTGATCTGATGGCCCACCGCCCCCATGGTCTTGGCTGTGAGCTGCTTCTCCCGGAGAAGCCTGTTCCTCTGGGCCTGCAGCCTCGCCACCTCCTCCTGGAGGCCCGTGATGGCGTCCAGCTTGCGCTTGCGGCAGTTCTGGGCCGCCAGCTTGTTCTTCCCCCGCCTCCGGATGTCTCGCAGCAGGGTCACCTGTTCGCCGGAGAAGCCGTGGGCCTCCAGGACCTCCAGGAACTCGTCCACGGGCATGTTGACGATCTGCAGCGCCGTGAAGGGGATGTGGAGGGCGCGTGCTCGCATCTCGTCGCGGCTCGTCTCCCTGCTGTCCAGGCCCTGGTCCTCCTCGTCGCTGAGGGGCTCCTCCTTGATGCCTTTGTGGGGGAAGGAGGCCACGCCGGGCTGGTGGAACAGGGCAGAGGTGGAGTAGCTGTGGTCATGCCACACGCCGTCGCTGAGGTCTTCCAGGGACCACACAGGAGAGTAGTCGGCGATGCCCTTGGAGTTGATGGAGTCCACCTCGCTGCTGTAGCCTGTGGCGCCGCGGTCGTCCTCGCAGTAGGAGCTGGAGGAGGAGGACACCATGGAGGTGCCTGGGAAGAACATCACACACAAGGTGAGTCCAAAGTATGAATGAACTAAATGTTGCAATGCAGCCCTTCAATGTGGTGCCCTGTAACTGTGGACAATTACAACCAACCTGGTGAAGCAGGGCCTTGGGAGCCGCTTTCCAAGGACAGACCAGAGTCCGAGTCCAGATCCTCCAGCAATCTCGGATCGATGCTCTCCAGACAGTTCAGCAGGTGGCTATCAATTGCATCCATGCCCCCCAAGCCGAGCAGGTTGATCTGGTCAAACACGGCCTCGTCCAGGCAACCGGCCATGGCCTGGTGGGAGCTCCCGTTCCTGGTGACGTTGTACCCCGAGGCGAAGGGGCCGGCCAGGTCGAGGGCCATGCCCGAAGACGAGTCCAGGTGGGAGGAGTTTGTGGACCCCATGAGGAGGAGCG
>OMKI01025544.1:2500-11098 GCA_900302315.1 Phycis blennoides
GAACCCAGCGCCACATCCAGAGTGGGCTCCTGTGTTTGTCGATTCCGATAAATGTGATGGAATGTACATGTGTGTATACGTGGGCCTCATTCAAGCGATGGTATAGTAGATTCCGTGTTTATTCTTATATTTACATTATGTTGAAGCACATCACAGACTAAACACACACCCCACCATCACCACCACCACCACCACCACCACCCTCCATCACAATATTCTTCATCACAATTGCGCAACAGCGTCGCTGATTAAAAACAGAATCATTAACTTGTGTTTAAAGTGCATTCTTTCATGAGCTGAGTATTGGCAGAGACGAATGGCCCTCTGGGTCCAGACCGCTCAAATATGTAACAGTGTGATGCACCGTAAGCAAGCTGTCAGCCATTGTTATGTAAACTTGCTCTACGACCCGTTTTGTCCATTAATGGCTGTTTTTTTACTACGTTCCGCCAGTCACTTTACTTCGTCCACCAGGGACCAACTCCAAGTGAAGTGACTGGCGGAAGGCAGTAAGAACCACTACGCCAGCTAGAACAAAAAAAAAGGGTTTTACTTGCGTCATGTATAATTAAAAGTAATGTAATTCGCTGGTCCGCCATTATATATTCTACTACCTAAACCTTTGAGTTGCACAGTGTTAGTCCTCCTCACCCCCGCTAGTAAGACTCAACATAGTGAACCTAAATAATAGGCTTAGTTTTTACCAGAGCCAACTGGCCAGACTTTTACATTATTTTCTGTATTGCTGGCCGAGGGGAAGACCTGACTGAGGGGAAGATCTAAGGGAGAGCAATATAACTAACCTAGATTAAAAATATATCGATTGGCCGATGTGTGTGTTGTGTGGATTGGTTTGGGTTTGCAAGTGTTTCCCAAGTGTCCGAAATATTAACACGGAAGTCACTAATCGCATAGGTACGTTTAACATGTCTTCTCAGGTTGCCTTTCACATCCAGCCATACAGAGGACGGAATGACCAAAGTGTCCATGACAACGTCAAATACATCATCGACAGGTAGGCCCCATGTAGGCAGAAGCACTGCCCTACAAGGACCTGAGTGAAAGAGCAACTCAACCACTGTCTCAGCTTTCAAAGGTTTCACAACCATGTGACTGGTGTTAAAGTAGCCAGTTAATATCCTAGCTTGTCATGTCAAACACAAGTAGGCCGATTTAGAACAGGCTGCTCCATTGAACTGTTTGGCCTACTGTGCTATACCTTATATTATATTTAGGTTCAGTCGAGGTAGCTCAAAAATAATGGGTGGGTTTTAAGACTTTGTGTGGGACATGTGGGGAAAAAAGTCAGCATGAGCATACTCATTAGCTCAGATAGCCCATCCTGAGCAGAGAACTCATTTTGTCAGAACACAGTCTGCACTGCATTTTGATATGCAGGGACAGTGCAAGTTTTACAATGACATGTTATATTCAATTTTTCACACATAAAAAGGATTTGGCCAGTTTGCTAAAACCACAGGTTAATTGTTGACGTTGTCTACGTCAAGATGTAAATCAGACATGATTTTAGTTTGACTCACCCCTTCTGGTGCACGTGTTGTGAGCATGTTCCAAAACCTGGCAGTACTGAGAGGCACGCAGTCAGAGTTAAGAGTGAAGATGGTGGCTGCGTTTGGAGGCAGTGGGGTAAATGAGTGCAGAACAACATTCCAATACGTAGCGAGGGGAAATGTAGTAGGGGCTGATTTTTAATTGATTGGAATGCAGCGGAATCAAAAACTTGTGGATTTGCAGAAAACTACCCAGCCCGGGCAGGTCGTACGTGGACAAAACAAAAGATACGGTTATGGGAGCTGCTAAACACTTGTTTGAAATAGAATGGAGGTCAATGGCTCTCAAACTGCCCAAGGGGTGAGTTTAAGTAAGATCTTGGCTGACTTACATCCCGACATAGAAGAGGTCATCAATTAACCTCGCTTCTTAGCAAACAAGCCAAATCCTCGGCCGGTTTGCGTATAAAATGGTGGAATAATCTTTATGTTCCGGAAAGGTACGGCGACCACGGAGCGTTCTACAAGTTCCCCTCCACCACCGGCAAGAACCTACCTATGTTCTACATCTACGACACCTACCTCACTCCGCCGGATGCCTGGGCTGACCTCCTGACCCCCGCCGGCTCCCACAGCCTGCGCGGCTCCGCCTACGACGCCGTCTTCATCGCGCTGATCGTCGAGGAGCGCCACAAGCACGACATCGTGGCCGCAGGCTTCGACGGCATGTACACATACTTCGCCTCCAACGGCTTCTCCTTCGGCTCCTCCCACCAGAACTGGAAGTCCGTCAAGGCGTTCTGCGACGGCAACAACCTGCTGTTCGTGCCGAGCGTGGGCCCCGGCTACATCGACGCCGCCGTGCGGCCCTGGAACAACCACAACACCCGCAACCGCGTGAACGGCCGCTACTACGAAACGGCCCTGCAGGCGGCGCTGAACGCGCGGCCGGACATCGTTAGCATCACGTCTTTCAACGAGTGGCACGAAGGGACCCAGATAGAGAGGGCCGCGCCCAAGAAGACCGTGACGCGACTGTACCTGGACTACCTCCCGCACGGGCCCGACCACTACCTGGAGCTGACCCGGCGCTGGGCCGAGCAGTTCAACAGGGAGAAGGAACAGTGGTTGATTTGAGTGGCTGTTGGCGCGTGTAAGTGAGTGGCGCGTCATGGGAGTGTTGAGAACTTGATACAGTGAGTCCATGACGACGTAGGAGAACTGTGGTTTGTGGTCTTGTCTTAAAGAGAAGCTTCATGCAAGGCAGCGTTTGTGAGTTTGCTGCCACCTAAAGGTGAAACAAATGTACATTTTACCATGTTAGCTAATGGTTAGCTCTTAAAAAGACTTCCCAAAATGTGTGAAGCTTTGCTTATATCAGTGCAGCGCAAATAACCCAACCGTTTGCTTTAGCCATAACAAAAAGGGACTCTCACAATCTATGATCCAACCATTAATGTAGCAACATAATTTCACGTTCACTTTTTTTTTTTTCTATCGATGGCTTGAAACCAATAGGTGACAGCAAACTCACCAACAGTGACTAGTGTGAATTTACTCTTTAACAACTTTTTCATGAAGAAATGGATGAGGATGGATGTTACGTAAGCAATGTATTTGATTGAGAGCAATATTAGCGTGTGATTTCATCATGTTTTACTTCCTACTTCAAAGAAATAATGTGCGTTTCTCAGAACAGGGTATGGCACATTCATCTTTTATTTCAGCAGTTGACATCACAGCTTCAAGTTGAGTCAATCAGAAACAGAAACGGCACTGTACTGTTGTTCTCTGCAAAGTGATGTTTTGTGGCCATTTGGTGACTTGCTTTCTGAACAGCGGTGGACGTCTAGTCCTTTAGAGGTCAAAGTGCAGCAGCCAGCCACTCCATAAGAAGCGTTGTCGCTTTGGTTCATTTCACTGGGCTGTTGGTCACCAGGGGAACAAATGACCCAGGTCATGTATGAGAGAACCGCGTCCCTTTCGGCCATTTTCAGTGAAAATGAACCACAATGGACGCATCTTTTGTCATCTTCGTTTGATCTGGTCATTGAAGATAATTCTTCCCAGATTACATTTCTGCATTTGTGGACGCACCACTGGAGATACAGATCAATCAGCTAAAGCGTTGGCAAAATTTAAATGCCGTGAGGATCTTAAACCTGAAAACAATGCATTACACCACGTTTAGATGATAACTGATAAAACAAACAGTACAACTAGTTCCACAGTGAGAAAAACAGAATTGTAGAGTAATAATGCGCTCCGTAAATCCTGCAAGCATCCCAAATAAGAACCCAGCTTGTCAGGATAAATTATTTTAAATTAAAATTAAAAACTCAAACACAGACCACCTGTAACAAAAACATGTATTTTTTGGAATAATAAAATCGACTTCAAAAGATTTTGCAGCTTCTATGTAGTTGTTCCCAATGTAACAGAAATCAACAGGAGTTGAAAAAAGTGACCCTCTGCCCTCTACCACGCGCGCACACACACACACACACACACACACACACACACACACACACACACACACACACACACACACACACACACACACACACACACACACACACACACACACTACAGTTCCACCGTAGGACCTGTAGGGTTCCACTGTGTCGACATCTCTGACTTCTAACTGTTGTAAACCAGGCATTAAAAAAAAACAACAGTAACCGCATACAGGATGAGTTCAAGTCCCAAAGCAACTTTCAGAAGAGCACCACACCATGAAAGAGGCTGGAAACAAGGCCTGAGAAAAGTGGTTTCCAATTCTGCGATTTCCCTGGAGAGCAGCCATTCACAGAATGGCGAAGGACCAGTTTTCTTAACGCGTTCCACCTCCTGGTTCCTCACCTTGTGCTATTCAGCGAATGATGTGTGGAGTTCAAAAGGTATTTAATTCAATCCTCTGTCGTGTCTTCACACAGCCCGTATTTCCTCTGCAGGAGATCCACCGTGGAGGTCAACGCACTGAGAGAACATGGTCACAGTATGTGGTCATTAATGCTCATGCTGGTTAGCTGGTGTAGACTGAACATGTTGCTAACATTGCCAGTTTTGGTGATTGATGGTGACAGTAGAAAGCCATAAAACATATATGTATATATATATATATGTATATATATATAATATAAAACATAACAGTGCAAAGTCACTATTCAGTGACTATTCCCTTGATACACTGCTGGGTTTAACATGACATTACATTTGTTAATCAGATGAATAAACAGGAGTTTTAGATACCGAGGGGTTTAGGGTATGTTAGAAACTGATCAGATTGAACGTCAAGCACAGACACTGCAAGGTTTGGAGAGAGGAGGATTATCAGTGATGATGTGTACCGGTCATGCCCGATTTAAATGCATTACTGAATGGTCATGTTGCTGCTGCCATTTCGCTGCTACTCACCAGCCAGGCCTGATGACCCGGTATTTGCCAAGCACCGATAGGTCGACCACCGTTGATCCCAAGCGGTTCTGGTCTCCGATTGGTCCGTCGTCTACCACCACCGCGAGTCTGGGCCACAGCTCCTGAAACTCCTAAATCAAGGAACGGGATAGCAAGGAAAGGCAGTTTAACATAAAATGTACATTCTAGAAAGTATCTCGCGGAAAGGTGTAGAGTTTAAAAACACGGTCACCACAAACACACGTATAACCATCAGATGGTCAGTGCACACTCACGTGCACGGCCACAGAACTGGTGTGTGAGCTGATGTTGGCACTGGTGAGGGCCAGCGGTTCCTCGCACATCTGGCAGAGCTGCCGCAGGAAGCCGTGGTCAGGGATGCGAACACCCACCAGCTGTAAGGAACAACACACACACACACACACACACACACACACACACACACCTTATTAGGCTCATGAACATTGGCTTTAGAATGCCTAAGGCTTGTTGGATAGTTTTAGGTCTAAATAAAAAAATAGACAAAAAAAAGAATTAAGGATGCAGCTGCGGATTTGTCAACATAAAAGTAGTGGTTTGAACCAACTGTGTTGCTACACTCACAGGAGATTCCCAGTCATTTCATCAAGGCTTTGTTTCGCTTGACGCCCGTGTCAAGCGGGCTCGTGCACGCGCCCTTCCAACGCGGTCGCCACTCAAAGTGTGACATAAAATAATTGAGTGGCTGTGAAGTGAACCGTGAAGACGGCGGGCTTCTGGTGTACAGCTAGCAGTGCAGTGTAACTCGCGCTTCAACAATCTCTGGCATCCTTGTCTGCGAGCGGATGGAAAAAGGGTGCTCGACTTTGGTGAACACGTTTCAAAACACAGGCCAAAGAATTCCACCACGTACCTTCAAAACGAACGCTGCTGTTATTTTCCAGACTGTTCAGATGTACAAATTGATCAGAGTAGTGGTAAGAGAAATTGAAACGGGCCTCTTCCAATACATTTCATTGTACAGTATGACTATAAGTGATGCTGCACATTTGACAATAAAGGACTTGAATCTTGAATTGGCTCCATATCTGTCTTTCAAAATCTCTACCTTTATCGATCTGTCTCTCATCACCTCTGTCTATCGCTCTACCTTATGTGGTCAATCTCTCCCTTTGATCAATCTGTACTGACATGATCAAGAAACCTTATTGGACCAAGTGGTCAATGGCAACTTGGCAAGGAACAGCAGCTGGACTTGTTAACTTGAGATTTCAGAGTCAGTTGAACGAGTTGACTTACTGGGGTGAAGGGGTTGAGATCTTTGTTGAGAACTTCCAATCTTTCAAACACCAGCGTTACTGGGCCTGGGAGAAGATCCGCCAGAAGTTGTTCTTTCACTTTCACTTTACAATACCTGCCCAGCGAAAAACATACATGTAAAAAATGTTAATACATCATGTCAACTAGCGTTTTAAATGGTCAAAACCGACACGAGGTTCCAAACACCTACTTGTAAATGTCTTTGATTTCTCCAACACATATGGCCAGAGGTTTCTCTTCATTTCGTCCTTTGATATCGTACACGGTCTTGATGGCGTGCTGGTGCTGCGCCAGGCACGCCAGGCCGTAGATGGTGTCAGTGGGCACGGCCACGACCAGACCCTCTTTCAGGGCTTTCGTGGTTGCGCTCAGGACTTCAGCGCCATCTAAAGGTGGATAAGTGACGAAGGTCAGTCACTACACCTATCATGGTAAGAGAAGTAAACGATCAAGTAGGCCTACCTCTAAATATATATTAATATTTCGACGACCCACTTTTCTTCTTATACTTTGAGAAACTTTCTTTGAGAGGCTTTATATTGTTGTTTTTTTTAATAAAATACAGACGGGGAGGTTGCCCTCCACCAAACTTTTGGAAATAGATGGGATTCACTGCTTGAATAATACAAGTATAAGTTAAGAATGGTGAGTCGACATGTCAACAGTTCACCTGGTCGGTCGACATGCCGGGCAGAGGGTCCGTCAAACGTCTGTGGCAGCAAACGGAGCACGTTTGTCTTCAGCTCTTTACACATTGTGGTAGAGCTGTACGCGCTTCTTAGTTTGATGATTCCCTTACCTACGTGGAAAATAACGTTCATAAAGTGCCTCTTCAAGTGTGGTCTACAGCCATGGATGTATAATCTCTGCACTACAACATGTTGTCTGATGAAACACCAGTCACGATTTCCGGGTAACGCCCACCCAATAGGACTCGGACTTTCTTAAAGTGACAACACGCATTTGTCAACGGCGATAACATGAAACTAAACTCGATCTGAAGCCAATATGGTGGACCGACAGATTTATATAAAGACACGATGGACGTTTACTTTCTGCTGATTGGGAAAATTATATCACCTGTGAAAAAATCAAAAGAGAAATGCGTGCACAGTCGTCAACACTGCAGTTGGTTTGGTCATGGCGTCCCACCCAGGTAAAAATCATCTCTGTAACTTTTTACATTGGTTAATTCATCTCAATAATAGTTAATAATAATTCATTAAACTAATTCCAGATCTTAATGAACCGCTCACGGAGAGTCCGAGAAACAACGAGGAAGACTATCTTAGTACAGAGGTAATCAATGTTCTGAACCAAAGACAACCACAATATTGATCTCAACAAATAATTGATATTTTTGTTTTCCCCTGTAACAGCGACTGAGAAAAGTTGGTGAGAGGTTACAGACCTTGGAGGATAAGATGTTGCAATGCAACAAAGTCCTGGAGGATTTGCGAGAGTTGCAGAGTGTTGTCTTGGTAAGTCCACTTCACTTCATTAGGTTAAAACATGAGTTGTCTTGCTGAGATGTTGATTTGTCTTCTAGAAGAGGAATCTCCAGGATGCACTGCTAACAACTCCGAAGTGATGGAACAAAAAGTTGATTTTTAACTATGACTTGAATGTTTGAATAAATACCAGCTGAAGTAAGCTAGTGGCTCTGAGACATTCCACACAACACAGGGTTTCTGTGACAAGAATAAGGTTTAATTAGTATATTGCTCTCAATTCAAAGTTATTGATCATAACACAATATTACCTTATACAAAACAAGCATAAGCAAACTTTCACATTATACATTCTTTAAAAAATACTAATCTTTACAATTCCCCAGTCTTTGGGTAACAAGAGATTAAACTGGAAGCAGAGTTGCCCCTCAAGCAATCCCATTTGAAAATCCAGCTCTCTGATATACAGGTTTCCAAAGAACCCCTTTCTGCTTCCAAATCAACGTCTCCATCAGTGTTTTGCTCGCGAGCGGTTATCCCTTCAGATAAACAACCGCTTTTGATGAGACAAAAGCGGTTCTCCAGTCTAGAACCACGTTGTTGCTGAATGACCAAAATCCCGACAACCGTTAACATCCAAAAGGCAAAACCAGTGTTTGATTAGTTAGACTTAATTGAGTCGCCTCCCATCGGTTTATTTTAGGATTTCTGTGACAAGAGACTTTATGAACAGATAATTTTGTTCAAAATATTTCTGATTATCAGTAATTTAAAGGGGAACCAATGAGTGAAGTGTAACGGCAGAGGAGGCAACAAATAAACAAAACCAAGGTGATGTCATCATTTGTCGCAGTTTGGTGCCATTGCTATGAGAACCACTCCCTCCAGTTAGCCTCCTTTCCTCTCCATCATTGTTCCTC
>OMKI01025555.1:0-10887 GCA_900302315.1 Phycis blennoides
GACAGCTCAGGAGGAGCGTCACGTCGGGATCCCGGTCGGGCCGGGCCGGGACGGAGAGAGAGAGGTCAAGGTTCAGCACCATTCAGTTCTGCTCCCTTTCTGCCCAGAGTCAAAGAGCTGAGTTGTGGGATAGATAGTCTGGAACGCCTCGGGAAGGTTCGAGCGCAGCGACGGCCGCCAGGGAGGAAGGCGGAAGGCGGGAGGGAGGGAGGGTGTGGGGGGCGGGGCTAAAGGCGTCACATGGTGGCACTGATGATGCGGCCGGGCCGGGAGCCGCGGTGGACCTTGGTGTGTTTGGACAGGTGGTCGCTGCGGGCGAACTTCTTCTCGCAGAGCGAGCACTCGTAGGGTTTGATGCCCGAGTGTGAGCGCCGGTGGCGGGACAGCTCATCGGAGCGGGAGAACCTGGGCACGGGGAGAGAGCGGGAGGGCGTTAGGGGCGCGCTGGAGGACAGCATGGGGTTAAAAAAAAAAAAACCACCGACTGTAAATAACTGTTCTCTTAATGTGCACCGAGCCGCGTCGTGGAGGAAACAGTGACGGTGAATCACACTACGGATTGACAAAAAAAGTCAGTTTCTGTTGTATAAAAACATTTTGAGAAGCACGGATAATATATTAATAATACACACAAAACAAGCGCGTGCTCTTTCGCAGGAAGAGTCCGTCATCGTTCATTCTACCATCTGGCTACGTTGAAGAATTGAGGTCACCTTTCTTGTGCAACCAATGACTATACCACAACACAATGCAACAGATTTTTTGCACGGCAACATAAACTCCCATCATATACAGTATGTTTTACACTCATACGTTCTGTGAGTGTTGAAACAATGCCTTACTCGCTCACACGCATACACCCACACACACACACACACACACACACACACACACACACACACACACACACATATACACATATACACACACACACACACACACACACACACACACACACACACACACACACTCCGTACCTCCAGCCACAGTCAGGCCAGCTGCAGGTGTAGGGCTTTTCCCCCGTGTGGCGGCGGAAGTGGGCCTTCAGGTGGCTGCTCTTGGTGTACATCTTCTCACAGCCCGGGTGCGAGCACTTGTGGACCCTCAGGGTCTCTGACATGGGGGTCACTCTCGCCACCCTGGGCGCCGCTGCCTTCAGCAGGCCGCCCTGGGCCCCCACCCCCGCGACACTAGTGATTTCCAGAGTTCTCATGGTGATGGGAAGGGGGGCGATCTTGACGTACTTTTGGTCCGCCGCGCCACTGAGCGTCACCAGCGTGGCGTGGTGGGCGGAGCCGCCCTGCGGGGACAGCAAGGCAAAGTTTGGCCTTGGGGAGCCCTGGAGCCCGAGCACCAGGTGGGCCAAGCGCACCGCAGCAGCAGGGGGGGGGGCGGCGGGGGGGGAGCTCACGTGGGCGTGGGGCGGGGCCAGCGGCAGGGACTGCAGCTGGAGCACCAAGGGAGCGCCCAGCACCACTGAGGGGGCCGAGGCGGTGGGGGAGCAGCTGGTGGTGGAGGTGGACGAAGGGGCGGCCGCGGCCACAGATCTGACCGGAGATGAGGAACCTTTTTGGGCAGCAGGGGCTGGGTGGGCTGGTTGGGGGTCTGACTGGGGGTTCTGAGGGCTCTCCAAGTCCAGGCAGGAGGTGCTGGCTGGGTCCCCGCATGGTGCTGCTGCTGCTGCTGGTGCTGGTGGTGCTGCTGGTGCTGGTGCTGCATGTGGAGAGGGCAACACGGGCGACAGGTGCTCGCTGACAGACGGAGAGTCCTCACTGCTGCTACTGCTGCTGCAGACGGAGGCGGGAGACGGGTCCTCCATGGGGCCCAGCAGGCCCTCCCTGACTAGCTCCATCTTCTCCCTGAGGAACTCCTCGATGTCCTCCAGAGTCGGGGAGAAGGGAGACGGCAAGCGGAGGGGGAATTGCGGCAGGCCGGCCTCCTGGCCCGCGGCCTGCAGCTCCTCCTCACCTCCAGCACCAAGAAAAATATGCAGACTGGATCTGTCGTCCTCCATGTCCTGTTCTTCCTCATCCTCCTCCTCCTGTTCTCCAGGGCTGGAGCTGAGCATGGCTCCTAGCTCCCCGGTCTCGGGACTGTAACATGAGACCGAGCTGCCCCCATCACTGCCCGTGCCTTCCCCAAGGCTCAGGGAGTACGGGCTGCCACTGTCCCTAAACAGTTCATTGTCCAAAGTCAGCGTTCTGCTGCTAATAGACACCATTGATCCAGGCCAGATACAGCAGAAAGGATGTCAGGGAAACGTCAGACGAGAAAAACCTGCAAAGGCAATAGTCAACCATTATCACCAGCCAAGATGAACAGAAACAGATTTGAAAGGCCGTACACGTGACTTAAGTTTTTATATAAACGAATAAAAGAAAACTAAATAGTAGTCTTTATTCGTACATTATGTTATTGCAACCATTTTTTTCCGAGCTAGAAACAACATCCAACATCGCACGCACGCACACATGCAGCCGAGGCTGCTCATAGGCCCGACACGGGGCATTACAACAACAAGGCGCGTGGTAAACATTGCCCCCGACGGGATGCATCAATCACCATATGATAAGGAAACTAGCCACAAGTGTCCTGCAAGAATAAGACATTTTAGGTTCGCGATAATGTGTAAGGGGCATGTAACACATGGCAATCTACATTATTAAACTACCAAAACAGGAATTTACGAGTCTCAAGTTCGGTTGGATCAGAATCCTATTTATAAATATCTTTGAACGACCAAAACATGCGGCTAACACAACATTTCGGTTACCTACCGTTTATAATCTCGGGATACAATACAGTAAAGCTGAAAACCGCGTCGAATAAGTTTTTCTTCGTCGTCTTATAGCTGTAAAAAGGGACTCCGTCCTTGACACGGGTCCATGTTGGCATTCTTTTTCCGACACCGTCACATGACCGCATTGCTGTACACTTGGAGGCACGGATCCAATTCGGCCTCTGTGATTGGACGAGGAAATGGAGGCTCGCCCTAAAAACAACGTTTTCATTGGTTTCCGCTCAATAAATTCTGTTTTTCCATGTGTTGTTAGAAATGTTACCAATCACAGTGCTGGACACAATGTTGCATATTTTTCCTCGGTATAACACCATAAATGTTCAATAGGACGTCATAGATTGTATTAATTCTAACGCGAATATTGAGAAAAACAGTTAATGTCAATGGAGATGACTTCTTAGGGTGGCATGGAGTAAAATATTCATCTGAAAGGAAGGCTACATAGAATCTAAATACATTAATGGGGTAATCGAGAAAGTGTACCCAGTTTCAACATTTAGCCTACACAGTGGACCTAAACAACCCGTTTGAAATAGTGACCAGCAAAGGGTTTGAGCTATTTAGGTAAAATGTAATATGTTGGATTAGATTGGCGATTGTGTCCCAAATTAAATACAACCTCACTGTCCTCGAACATATCACCATACACAGTCCACAGTTGATTTAATGCATCCACAATTATTTAATTATGTAATTGTGCAATATGTGCTTCCTTCTCTAACCAAGTGAAAGTACATACTTGCATTGCATAGTTAGTACTTAAGTACAAAAACAAATATTTCAACAATCTATACAGACCTTTGCTTGTATTTTAACTAATTTCCTAATCCACTATCAACATTTCAAAGATTCCTTGTAAAGTAAACCTGAATGGAATCTGCAATATATGCAAATGAGGGCAAAACTCAGTTTTCTCACTTTTTAGTTTCCATATGAGTTTCTATATGGGCAAATCTCTGGTACAACCAAAGAAGAAGACGAAGAAGAAGAAACACTGACATTATGAATACACATTTTAATCAAATCAAATCAAATGTGATTTAGGCCCAGCACATGGATGAATACAATGGGTTTTGGAGTTATTGTGTGTTAAGTATTACCTTTGTGGACTCTGTTTGGGTATATAGACCGAACATGTAGGAGTAATGCTGGCATCTAGTGCTGAGTTTAGGACCTCATGTGCTGAGTTTAGGCCCTCATGTGCCCCCCTCTGCTTCAAGGAACCACAGGATTTCACCCCTCAACACATCGATGACGCGAAACTTACTATTTTGTTTTATTATCGTTAGTATTATTAATAATCATGTTCAGTGTTTATTATTAACTATTACACAATTAACATAGGTTGTGCAGGGCTTTATTAGGAATGCATGCTGGGCATTGTGCCCTCTTGAGCATAACGCTATATATACATTTGGCCATTTAATTGCTCACATTGTGTTCAGAATAGCAAGAATGAATGGCATCACACATGCACACACACAGAGGCACTCCTGTTTATGTATTATTACATGTATCATCTATCATCTATCATCTAATTATCTATTTAGTTTGGTTTATAATTGTGCTGATTTCACCCTTGTTTAATCAAATCATTTTAAGGCTAACTATGTAACTGTAATTGTATATAAATCTATTGCATATATGTTGCCATATTGTTTTTCATACGCATGTCATAAATGTTTCATATGCATTTCATAAATGTTTTCTCTCGCAATTGCATTTCATAACTCTTTCCACAGTTCACATCAAAAGTACAGTGATGGCCTGTAAATCTAAGCCTTTTCAAACGGTAAATAATCTGCTCACCCTGGAGCGAAGGGAACATGCCAGGGATTCGTGTCATGTTTGGTAGAGCTGAATCAGCCATGCTGTGGCTATTTCACGGTGTCTTGTGGTGTAAAGGGGACCTCTGGTGGTCAAAGAACAGTCACAATCCACACATAGCAATTTAGTCAATGCTCATACATTTGTTCATATATTTTGTTCCTCATAAAATTCTAGGGTTCTGCAATCACACATATGAAGGACTCAATTTGTATAAAATGCCCTGTCAAAAACTGTAGGAAAAAATAAGAAGGAAAGCAAACCCAAACAGCCCCCCAGTACACATGTGTACTGGGGGGCTGTAATAATAATACAATATATTACTATATAAGCCAGTCATTCTAACACCACTGCCATATCACACCGTCTCCATGGTCTGATATTACAAAATGGATGCCTAAAGCGATATATAATGTCCATGCTTGTAGATATTACAAATTAGCAATTGGAGATCAATACATCAATTCAAATTATATTTTAAATAGCTGTAGCATCCGTAGTACCTATTAGCCAGGCCATGATGCATTTCTATACAACCTAAAGTATTTTAGCATTCTGGGGGCATATGGCATATTGGCTGATTCATTGTTATTTAATGAGTTATAACATGTAATTCTATGTGATTATTCACACATTAATTCAGTAGATATGTGCTACCGAGCAGTGCGGGGCACTCCTTGATAACCAAGCAGAGCATATGGATGAGCTGCTTGCAGCATACTGCAGCACATAAGGACACAGCAAAGCTGTTCTAGAATGGTTTCTTAGCAACTGTACACAGCAGGAGATTACTAAGCCACCGAGACTGCATGAAGCTGTCATCTAGCGACACGTTACTGTAGTATATCGCATTTATATCACAGTAGCCAGTAGCCTACATTTATACTGTAAACCATCAACTTGAATTTAAACATACAATAAACATAGAGAGAAATGCATCATGAACATACGCGGATGTAGATCACAAACATATTCAGTATGTGATAGGCTATCCTATCCATTTTAGAGAATTTAATAGGTAGGGTAGGGAAGATGTATGCATAGTGTTCATAGTGTTCACTCACTTGACCTGCAATACGTGGTGGTGATTGACATCTACGTATAACTTTAGATGGCATGGTCAAGGATTCCGCCTCAACACTATGGAAAAGGTTGCTCAATGTGTAATAGTTTACATTTACATTTCCTGATGAGCATATGGATGAGCTGCTTGTAAATTACATAATAGTTGGCGGATGCATGATGTAACCACAGCATTCTCTCTGGCACTTTTGCAATTATATATCTTTTATATATTTTAATAACTTTAAATCTTTCAGGAACTCTGAAACTGTGGTCATTTCAAGCAAATATCTGAAAATAGATTAGAAGTACGACATCACTCCGAGGTGACACTCTAGTTTATAGACAGAGAAAGACGATAGGACTGTTTAGTATATATAACAGGGGCCATTCATTTTCAGACATTCTCTACATTTGCTCAGCATGGCTTCACGATGGGCACAGATCAGTTGAGAGGGCCGTTTGTGGACACACGCCACGGCAAAAACATTCTCCTATCCTGTCTTATTCGGGTACGACGTCCATTTGTGTCATGTGATGCATCCACTTTGTCTCAGCAAGACGCATTGGTGGTTTTCATATCCATAATAACAGTTGACCCTGACCTTGGGCTTAGGGTTGGGCCCACTGTTTTACTTGCTGGGTGTGACTACGTCTGCTACAGCTTGGTTTGACTGGAAACCATGCAGCAGTCTGCAATGGAGAGTGTCTCACTGAGCACTCTCTCTAGACATTGCAGTGAAGTCACTGGGCCATGTCTGAGTCATGTTGACTCTGTAAACCGCTGTGGCTTGCCCAGGCGGTTAAGAATATGTGCTAATTTAGCTTGAGATGTATTTTTATTCTTAACTGCAAGAAACAACACAATCACCGTTGCATATTAGACAACCTGAGACTGCATGCTTTGGACCGTCATTGAAAAATGCATGTAAACTATGACCGTCCAGAACGTTGATACGCTGTTGCTGAGGAAATTATCCTGAACACGTTATACACTTTAAAACAGAAAGGCTGACTAGAGCTTTGTGGTTATTAGATTGCGTTCATTCATTGGAGGTACACCGAAAACCTGTTTTCAGGTATCAAATCGAAATCCATCCAACACCGGAAACTTACTGTACAGTTCATTGTTACACTATTAGCTGTTCATATTGTCATAGTGGATTTCCTGAGTTCCTGCATTACATTTAATGAACTCACTGCAGAGAAGTGTTATAGATTCTTCCTCTGAGATGCGTTGAAGCGTGAAATAGTCCACTACTCCACTACTCGGAGAAGTAGAAGAAGAGAAGAGAGGACCTTTCGGTCTTCATTGGTCATTCTCAGCATGTTTTAGATATGGGAACTTTGTTCTCTGCATTTGACCCATCCTATGGTACATCGGAGCAGTGGGCTGCTATGTTCAGCGCCCGGGAAGCAAATTGGGGTTCAAGTGTTTTGCTCAAGGACACTTCGACATGTGGACAGTTAGGGGAGGGGGAGGACCGCCGGCCCTACGGTTAGTGGACATTTATGATCCCTCCTCAAAGTCTCACAGTGATGTG
Organism: Phycis blennoides; assembly: GCA_900302315.1. NCBI lineage: Eukaryota > Metazoa > Chordata > Actinopteri > Gadiformes > Phycidae > Phycis > Phycis blennoides. Next base: position 7,234 of record OMKI01025555.1, read on the forward strand.
CTTGTTGTTGTTGTGTGTTGTTCTTACACATTTACCCCGGGACACTAGCCCTACCGTTGCACGTTTGCACCTGGACCCGACCCCTAACCCTTCCACCTCTCTGGACATCTACCTTTACCCATTTGACTCATTCTGGAATACCTGTTCTCCCCTGTACAGTACACGGGGCCCAGGGCCTGCATCTGAACATGAGAGTGCACTGGACACATTAGATACACTAATCAATAATGTATAATTTCAATAATGTAGCATATACAATCTACACCACCATGTACACTACACTTTTACTTAAACTCTGCATTTGGTAATGTGATAATGTGCACTCATTAGGTTAGGTTGCTTTTCCTCCAAGGCAGAACAGAGAGCTGAATGCCACAAAACAGGTAGTTAAATCCGTATAAAAAGTAGGTTGCCTTTATTAGAAGCTGGGAAACCAAAACATTATCAACATTGTTGTCAGTAATACTTTTTTTTCTCCAAAGACCACAATATTGCCATTATCATCATCATCATCATCATCATCATCATCATCTTCACCACTTCTAATCACCCCACCCCCACAACATGCAAAACAAATTGAATAGTTCAGCGTTCTTTTTCCACATCACTGACAGAAGCTTCTCCTCCTGGTCTGCCTGTATTCACACGTTTGCTCACATTTACATTGCCAGTACGATTCAAGGTACATAGAAAAAAAACACAAGTCAATCTAATAAAAAGAAATGTACAATGGAGGAAACATGGTAGTATTTCCCATAGCTTTGTAGGTTGTGTGCCTTGAGTCGGTTGACGGCGTGGAACGGGCTGTATTGATCTTATGAGGAAATCATCTACCATCACGCTCAGCTTCAACAACATCCTTAAGATCATCCACTACTCACTCGAACGGAAAGCAAAGCAAAACGTCACATGGCACTGGAATTCTATAGACACCTACGACATGGGTTTATCGCACCCGCAGCAAAACATAACACACACATCCTATCCACAAGCCTATTACGCCTTAAGAAAGTTGCATCCCGACTAATCTGGGCAACAGTGACCATGAGAGGGGGCTTTGAGGAACAATTCAGTTCATAGGTCATTGAAAAGAATCCCTTGAATTATGCATGTTATTGAATGAATTTGAAGATGTGTAATAACTAAATGAATCCCAATATTGTCAGAATTTTGTTGGCCACTAATGCATGTCAACTCAATTGCTTTCAATTCATTGTTCATTCATTTGTATTACTTTCAATATGCCTTTGAAGAACAAATTTGGTAGAACTTGAACAACAATAAGCTTTCGATATTGATTCATACAATAAATTATGCATAATTCATTTTGATATTTGAGCAATGAAACGTTTATAATGTAGGCAATTCCATGTGTTATTTTCCCCAAACAACTTTACCCAAAATGTTGGTAGCCCTCAGTTTATATAAAACACCTAGCTGATCTTGCATGTTTTCCCCACCCCAATACGTTCCAGTTGTCCAGAAGATACCACACTAGTGATACCAATCAGGCAGTTTGTGTTTGTGGTAGTGAAATTTTAAAGACAAAATACACTAACCCACAGAAACAGGGACGATGTAAATGTGCTTCGGAACCAAAACACAAATATTTCAAATGTGTTGGAAACATTTCAGAAATTGCAGTAGTTGGGAAACTTTTGATAGATGAGACGCTTTGCTTTTGGATTTACTCTTTTAACAAACCTCTCAAATGCTTGTCAGTGAAAAAGACACTGACCATCTGATAAGCTGTACCTGACCTCAAATTCACTAGTGTCGAGATCATCTATGGCTTTCGGACGATCTACTCATATTTCAACATGTCAACCCACTTTTTGGCAGCCTAAAAAAGATAGGATAGATTACATTCTCGAGCCTCTCTTACAGTGGCACTCGCTGACAATACCATGAACTACTGCGCCATGTACTTGGATAGAAGAGGACCAAGACTTTAAGGCAATAATAATGATAGAGAAACCCTTCGAGTTATCCCTGGGGTATATATAGACTGAGCTGCCCTTTTAGTATTTAACAGAATTCCTTCCTGCACCTCAGTACCACATTAGAATGAAAAATATGAAGGTTGTTAAAATATATATATACACGCAATCATGGTGGCCATGTAATACCAAATGGGGGATTTTGGGGGCGGTCAACGTTTGAAAGGGGGTACCTGGAAACACGGATCACTGAACCGTTTTGGGTTCTGAAGAATCTGGTATGGCGGCACAGTGCCAGCTCTCGCCGTTAAAAGGTGGACGAAAAAAAAGTGATGGTAACGAACGAAAAGGAGTGAAGACGCAGGGAGAGTGGGGCCCAGGCTCCAGTCAGACCACCACAGCCAGGACACATGGGATTGGGTTTGAGTTTTCTCTTTAAAATCAAGATACATTTTTATTTTTTTTCTTAAAAAACAAACATTACAAAAAAAAAATCTGAATAGAGAATTAGAACAATAAACCAAAATTAAAACGGAAGAGGGGAAAAAAAAAAAAAAAAGAAACAAAATAAAAAGAAACATTCATTTTCTTTTGGACTTTCAAAAAATAAAACAGCTCAATAATGTTTGATAATAAAAACAAAAACAGGGATGCCTGGCGCAAAGGTATGAATGGTGAGACGTTGCATTGGCCATGCAAGACTACTGTGTGTTGTTTGAAAAGCCCAACATACAACATTAACTAAGTAGGCTAAGCAGCGGACGAAAGCGACATAAAAAAACTATCCACACAAACACTTTTGTAAAACGCGTACCCGAAAAATCACACATATCAAAAACGCACACATTCATAAAGGCCTGGTATCTGTGGTAGATACTGCTGCAGTGTACCCCCTATCCACCCGCCTGCACCCCCCCCCCCCCGCGCTCAACCACCAACCAGAGCAGTCTAATACACAACTTTTAACTGTTACAAATCTACAAATGTTGCTGATTCACATGCAGCAGCAGCAGCAGCTAGTGGCTAACACAAGAGGAGGCCCTCTACTCAACAAGCACACGCGCACAACAGCCAGGTGGCGTTAAGTCAGGGGGGGGGGGGGGGGGTCAGGGGTTTTTTTTTTTTTTTTTTTTGCATACTCAGGAGAAATTTTTTTGTGTGTTTTTTTTTTCCAGTAATAGTAGAAGGGAGAGGGCAAAAATAGCATGAAGTCCAAACCATTGAGCCAGGCCACCACACACAAAACTGTTACAAATAAACTCATAACCTCAACACAAAAGGAAACAAAAACATAAAGGAAGGAAGGGGCGTCGGGCTGAGGGGGGGGCGGGGGGGGTTTCGAAAAGGGAGGAAGAGGAGGTCTGCAGGGCGTCGTCGTCGTCTTCCTCTAGTCTTCTCCGGAGGGCGCCTCCTCTTCCGACGCGTCTTCCTCCTCGTCCTCCTCCTCGTCATCCTCAGCGGCGGCCGCGGGGGCCTCCTTCGTCTTCTTGGGGGCCGGGGAGCTGGCCGGCTTCTTCTCGGCCGGCTTTGCCTTCACCTCCTCCTCCTCCTCCTCCTCCTCCAGGGGGCTTTCGGGCTCCTCCTCCTCCTCCTCCTCGTCCTCTTCTTCTTTGGGCGAGCTCTTCTCCAGGGCCTTGGCGCTGGGGCGGCCCTTCCCCTTGCCCTTCATGGGACTGGGGGTCACTGTGGGGGGGGGGGGGGGGGGGGGCCCCCC
>OMKI01025555.1:10907-23522 GCA_900302315.1 Phycis blennoides
AAATAAACTCATAACCTCAACACAAAAGGAAACAAAAACATAAAGGAAGGAAGGGGCGTCGGGCTGGGGGGGGGGGGGGGGGGACAGAGCCACAGAGCCACCGTTAGGGGAACCCAGCGGACACACCAGAGCCTCACTGGCCAGGCCACAAGTGGGCGCCAGCAGCAGCGACACCTTCAACTTCATAATTCAATTAAATCCAAGAATCCGCTGGCGGTTTAAAGTATGCCGTTTACGGTTTATTTAGAACTATTTTATTGAGGCTAATTAAGGGACTAAAGTCCCTTGATTTGGACATGTTGAGAAGTTTGTTTGAAGGATGCGGCGGCTTTAAAGGAAAACGCCACCGTTTTTCCCTACTGAACTATGCTCCTTCATGATCTTAGACCAGTTGATAAACACCTCTCTCGCCTGCGTGCGTGCACTCAATCGCTCCGGCGCGCAGCGCTACTTTGGTAGCATGTAGCTTGGCCCATTATATTCCTTAGGATCCAAAGGGGGGGTGAAGTTAGAAGCGACCAAGCACTTCCACGTTTTCCCTATTTAAATACGGTACACGACCAAAGTATGGTTACACAAAATGAAACATGCACATTTTCTAAGCGGATAAAAAGGATAACTATAATGTATGGTGGAATAACACCTGGGAGCACTTTGACGTCGGCGCAGTAATCCCCTGGATCCTAAGGAATATAATGGGCCAACCTACATGCTACCAAAGTAGCGCTGCGCGCCGGAGCGATTGAGTGCACGCACGCAGGCGAGAGAGGTGTTTATCAACTGGTCTAAGATCATGAAGGAGCATAGTTAACGGTGGCGTTTTCCTTTAAACTTCTTTCTTCTTTTGATCATGGAATAAACACTGCACCCCACCCCCATTCTTAACAAGAGCTTGTTAAAAAGCAGGGTGAGAAACAGCGGTGATCTACCATTCATTTCTGTCTGGGGGGGCGGCCACCGGGGTTATCTGAGGTGTTCTAAGAGTACCGAGAACGGGGTGACGGAGGCCCAGGGTACAGGACAATGCTACATACTGGTGGCCCGGGGTGCACACACAGGACAATGCTACATACTGGTGGCCCGGGGTGCACACACAGGACAATGCTACGTACCGGTGGCCTTTAGCCGCGGCTTGGGGGACTTCTTGTCCTTCTTCTCGGGCCGGCCCCGTCGGCTGACCTTCTTGCTCCTCTTCTTGGAGCGGCCGTAGTCGCTGTCGTCGTCGTCCTCCACCATGAAGTCCTCGTCGCTGCCGGACTCGTTGGCTGCGCACAGTCAGGGGGACGAGGGGGGCGGGGTCTTAAGAATCACGCCGCTTGGACCATGTTCACCCAATTACCATCCGCCAATTACCCATTCAAACGGTGAGACTAATTCCCCTTTATTATTTTTCCGGAATTATTTTCATACTTTGTCGTTGCCCTGCACAGCTCCCACCCAACTGGTCAAGGTTCAACCAATCGCATACTCTGCACTTAATGAAAAGGCGTAGGGTGTAGAATTTAGTGGCCTCTAGAGGAGGAGCCCTGTCAGAACAGAATATAACACGTTTTAAGTAGCGTATGGTTGCTATGAATATAATTGTTCCGTTTTCATTCCCTAAGAATGAGCCCTTTATATCTACAAAGGGAGCGGGGCCTTTTCCACGAAGACTGCCATGTCGCACCGCCATATTTCTACAGTAGCTGAGAATGGACATGTTTAACACATTTAATTTTTGGCCCTATCTTAATTGTCAGCTGTGACCTATAGTTTCACAGATTAAATAACTACTACAAATTATAAATTGCTACTCGATGCTGTCTTAGACGAGGACATCATTTTGGGATACCTGGCACCTTACAGGCCCTTGTAGCTTCTCTGGGGATACCTGGCACCTTACAGGCCCTTGTAGCTTCTCTAGGGATACCTGGCACCTTACAGGCCCTTGTAGCTTCTCTAGGGATACCTGGAACCTTACAGGCCCTTGTAGCTTCTCTAGGGATACCTGGAACCTTACAGGCCCTTGTAGCTTCTCTAGGGATACCTGGAACCTTACAGGCCCTTGTAGCTTCTCTAGGGATACCTGGCACCTTACAGGCCCTTGTAGCTTCTCTAGGGATACCTGGAACCTTACAGGCCCTTGTAGCTTCTCTAGGGATACCTGGAACCTTACAGGCCATGGTAGCTTCTCTAGGGATACCTGGCACTTGTAGCTTCTACTACATAGTTAGAAGGGCAGAGATGAGGGGGGTGGGGTCTTCATTTGGCTGCATACTGCACCTTCACAGTTAGATGGCACTAAATCCTACACAATGCACCTTTAGTCTGGACCAGTGCTTCCAGGTTATGGTCACCTTGATGAGCGGTTTGTGTGCAGACAGCCACATTGTGGCCACACAATGTGGCTGTCTGCACACAAACCGCTGTGAAACCGCATGAGTGCAACATTGAAAAAAAGATATAAATAAATAATAATAAATAAATAATACCCTCATGCTCTTGTATGTTGTACGTCTTAGCACTTGATAATTGCTCTTTGTAACTTGGTACTTAGCCACAGATGTTGTATACTAGCAATGGTTAACCTAGCAATTGAAATGCTTGAAACTTGTTCTGGTGACTTTCTTACTGTATTAGCGGCAATGAAATGTTTCACCTTCTTCTGACAAATGTACTTTGTTGTGAGCCAAATGCCCTAAATGTAAATGTTAATTATTTGCGTCACGTAACCACATGAGCTGTGCGTGAGGGCGGCGATGACATCATCATTTTTGCTTCACGGCGGGCATGTGTGTGTCCATTGTGTACAGTGTGTGTGTGTGTGTGTGAATATACAGTGTGTGCGTGTGTGTGCGTGCGTGTGTGTGTGTGTGACAGTGTGTGTGTGTGTGTGTGTGTACAGTGTGTGTGTGCGTGTGTGACAGTGTGTGTGTGACAGTGTGTGTGTGTGTGTGCGTGCGTGCGTGCGTGCGTGTGTGTGTGTGCCTGTGCGTGCGTGACCTACGGTCATTGTAGGCCTCCTCCTGGTCCTCCTGCTCCTCGTCCTCACTGCCGGCGTCCCCCAGCAGGATCTCCCTCTGTTTGGACACCGCCTTGGTCGCCGCCTGGCGCACCGTGCGCACTTTGCGGCTCACCTCGCGGTCTTCGTCGCTGTCGTCTGCGCGCGGTAAATAACAGGGTGTCAGCGCGACATCGGGCGCCGTGCTCCTGGTCGTTCCTATGGCTACTCGGAAAATGTACACAGCGGCCTCTCTTTTTTTTTGTTGTTTTTACCAAGTTGTGCAACGCTGACCTTTTGTCGCGGCTCCATTTTTTTTGTGAAGACGCTTTGGATAAAAAGCGTCTGCTAGAACGCTAAATGTCGGTTGTGGGCGGCGGTTGGGGACGGGAGCAGAGTTTAGTCTTTTTCTGCCGACTGTCAGAACGGTTATGGGGTGGAGGCCCCCGTAACGCCAGCCCCGACGCCAAACATTCACCTTTTTACCAAATTCTCCATCACTGTATGTAACCACGGGAGGTTCGTTCCAGTGTCATGCCGTTCTATCGCCGACCGTAGCGTGCAAAACGCCAGGTGCGTTTTGCCTCACGCGTCGCGGGCTGGCCGACATAACGATGTACGAGTGAGCCAACCGCGCGGCTCGTGGTCACCGCCGCGCCGACGCTGCGCTCCAGCCCTGCGCCGATACCCAAAACCAGTGACGTAACGTGGGGGCAATCGCGGCGGCGCGCCGCTCGTTAGGCGCGCGGCGGCCCGTGGCGTTCGGAGTCCCCCCGTCTGGTCGCGGCGTCGCGGAGAGCGGGCCGGTTTCGTGCGCTCCGTCGGCGGAGCTTCGACGCGCGGCCGTATGAACCGTGTTCAGGGGCCACGGCGGCGACGTTTGACCATTTTTGCTTCAGGCCGGCTCACTTCGCTCACGCACGGCGACTTTGAAATTGCGTTTTAACGAAACTATAAATAAAAAAAATAACGGAACTAAAAGACAAATTCGACCACGTCAAGAGCGACAGTCTTCAGAATCAGCACCCTCACTAGTCGTTTCTGAAAATGACATTATTATTATTGAGATGACTAATGACTCGTGTCAGAACCCCTCGTGTGTGGGGGGTGGGTACCGGGTGCTCCGCCCTGCGGCGCCGGTCCGGCCGTACCTGCGGGCCGCTTCCTCTTCGGCGTCCTCTTGGCGGGCTTCTCGGGCTTGGCCTTCTTTCCCTTTTTCCCTCGCTTCGCCTCGTAGTCGCTTCCCCCGTCCTCCCCCTCCTCGCCAAACTCGTCCTCTTCCTCGCTGCCGAAGTCGTCTGGACCGGAATTAGAACAAACACGCACGGCGTCAGACGAGGGCTCCGCCGGCGGCTGAAGGGCCCGGGCTCCGGGACCCGGGAGCCGGTCGCCGCTCGGCTTACCTGCGGAATCGTTTTTGGATTTGGAGAGCTTGTCGTCAGACTCCTCGCTGCAAACGGAACAGAAGCAAAAACAGACACAGATTAGGCGTCCATTTTTTAAAATCGAGCCCTAAAGGGGCTTTTTTTTTTGTTGCATTGACACACCCAACGCTGGTTGAGGGTGTAACCGGCAAACAAAAGCGCAATTGCAAGCATTTAACTCCACTGCACTTCGGCTTCCGCAACATCTATTAACTGGAGGAGCCTTTTCGTATGTTTTTTTTTTCTTCGGTTTGTTTACAAACATATTTCATACGTATAATTTCCCCTGGTTACGTAGATTTGTTGTGGTCCTAACGTTGCTCTTTATTGATTTAACAGGTTAAATTGTTTAAAAGAATAAAAAAGATAAAAAGAAATTGTCCCCTGTAAAATCATTCCCCTCGTCTATCAAGCAATTATTTACAACTTTCTGTGTGTTGCTCCGTCTGTGGGCGTGTCCCCGGCGGGACCCTCACCTGTCATCCTGTGAGTTCTTTGAGCGCTTGTGCTTGGGCTCGCGGGGGGGAGCGCGCACCTTCTTGGGCTTGTCCCCTCCATAGTCCTCTTCTGCGGGGCAGTCGCAAGGTCAAACAAGTTATGACTCGGTAGACGCGCGACACTATTCCACATTCCTCCCGTGCTTTGGTCAATGGATAAGGCCTAGTGGTCATCATACATGTCCCAGTGTTCAAATTGCTTACCTGCATCGGATTCGTTGAACTGCGAGTAGTTCACCACTTTCCTGTTCCTGTGGAGAAAGTTCACATTGGACATGATCACGACGACAGACCAGCGCGACTTGGTTGTGCAACCCAAAACGCTAAAATTGCTAGCTGTTTTATTATATACTATTGTATCTTTGCAGTACACCAGTAGCGATCACGGGTGTGTTTCAGTCAGAAAGAGTCCCCAACCCACCCAGGCCATCGGACTAGTAGTGTTCACTCGGTTGCTCATCTCCAGTTTCCAGCACTCATTTGGTAGAGTGTTTGAGGAGAGCTTCAGGTGACAAACCGCCGACCACGTGACCAGGTGTTCGGCAGAAACCAACACCTCAACCACGGCCAGTGGGAGATAGCATGCATATTCGTGTAGCACTAGGAATCCATGGCTAGCTGTCCATGTGAAATTGGCAGGGCAACCATGTTCAGCAGGGGAAGAAGAGAAAAAAAAATCCCGTTGTGTCTTCACGTGTCTGTAGCATCAGCAGCTACATCCCAAGAGCCCCCCCGAGCATTGTCTGCGATAGCAATTATCTCAAGACCCTCACAAGGTTAGGTGAGCGGACTGTGCTGTGTTGAGGGGGCCATAAAACTATTTTACAAGCGGTAGGATTCCAAGAGCAGTGGCATGTGGAAAAGCACCCTGTGAAGGCCGCATGCACATGGGCATAAGCAAAAAAGGGCGTTTAATGGCTCGCTTGACGGTTCATTCCTCTACGATTCACTGTGCATCCAACATTCAGAAAAAAAACTGGCTGATGCACGTACATATATTGAATCGTGCAAAGGGATGTGTGCTTAAACAAGTGGCCGGTGTTCTGCGGAACTGAATGGAATACCGAGAGACGGGGACCCGCGCAATACCTGGAGGAGCCGGAGGGGCGGGGGTCGTCTGAACTGACCGGACTTTGTTGCCATGTCACGATCGCGAAAAAATACACGATTGTTTGTTGACAGAGTCAACGCGATCCAACACCAGTTGTTTAAACGATCACATATAAAACGTTTCCGTTAATTATTAAGAAGGGGGAGGGTGGTTTTAGTGAGCCTCTGCGTGCTATGGGAGCAGCGCGAACACGGGGGTGTGGTGACCGAGCTCTCCGCCTCCCTCTGACATCACTCAGCAGGGTTAATTTATTGCCAACGGTGAAAATGTAGCCGCGCTCTTCCCTTTTACTATAGTATCGCCATTTGAAAAACAAGCGGTCTATTGCAGACCCCATTACCATACTCATAAATTCACGCTGTAATTTATTTACTATATATTGACACACACATTCCAGTCCGGGGGCTCACCAGATCAAAACCAGAGGCCGATGACCTACCTCCAGTCCTGTTTTTTATTAGCATTTTTGTGCCTTCCGTGGATGAATGGGGAGCCATATTCGTATTCTCAGTATAGTCTTCTCGTACAGAAAAATGCCAGGCCTAGCATGATCGAGCCGTATAATAAAACCAGTTCACCACATTTGAATCACAGCGCCTGTCTAATATCGCAACTAACAATGCACATCACGGCTCTCGGTTCTTGGCGTGATACGAATTTCACGGCACTGCGCGGGCAGCAGATACTTCTAGGAGACATGGCGATCATTCCTCATTGCTGGGGTCCATGTTAGGATCAGCGTGCATGGTCAGAAACACACACATTTGCATACATCTTTCATGAAAAACAATTCATTATGAGAACATGATAGAGACGTCGGTATAGTCTGCAATGCGTGCGTGCACAACGTGTAGTCACAGCGGACGACATATTACGGAACGTACCTCACTGGTCTTGACATTTTGCAGGAATACTGTGGAGGTTAAGAATGTAAGAAAGGGAAAAGAAGCCCAGGGAAATACAAACAAAAATATTTCCACTCTGCAACTCCGAGGGGTGCGAGGAGACGCACAACTCCACGCCCGAGCTAGTGCGTAAAACTAAAATTACGGGAGCGATTTGTCTTCCACACGCGATTTTTGTAAAAATGTTACCTTCAGCTACTCAAAATGGTGAATAAAACAAACTGAAACTGCAGCCTGTGTGCAACCAAACCCGCGGCCTTGGGGTGGGTCCTTTGTGTTAAGGACCGCCCATCGTAGAGGGTGAGAGGAGCAGCTCGGAAGACGCCTGTGTCAATTGGTCGATTTCAAATTCCAACCCCTTTCCTATTGGTGTGACGAACCGCTTGTCATGACATGCTGTAGCCTATTTACCCTCCCCCCATAAACACGGTCGGTAGAGTGCGCACTGTTAAGAAAACAAAAAGAGGCCCTCAATGTGCATGTGCATGCTAAGATTTGGTTTGGCTCCCAACAGACCAACAAGGCAACACTGTGAACACAAGTCCCTGCGTCGACAAACCGTTTGACCAGAGAACGATTTAACACGAGGGTCACTTCCTGTATCTAACATGGTAGGTTATTGGAGCTGCGGCAAGAGATGCAGGTATCAGGTAAAGTCTCCATAGACCACCATGTGTAACATCCAAGGCTGTAGGCCCCTGCGCATCCACAACCCCACAACCTACTAGCCTCAGGGTACATGCTTAGTAGTGCTTAATACGGGTTGGGTTTGTAAATATGTGGTTATGACAGTCTTCTATCTTCTACTTCTACATTCATGATGAGTCATTGTTTTTGAAGACAATTTAATAAACACAGGACCAGAGTTTATCTAATGTGCTGATATGACCCTCAACCCCAAAGAAACACAACCAACCACCCAATCCCCATTTTCCTGAACGTAATCAGTTGTTGATAATCTTTGAAGGAATGTGCGTTGCAAAATAGGTTAGGCTGATGGGTATGCTTCTGAGATACGAACCAAATTGAATCGTCCACCAATGGTCACTATAGCGGAGATTTTTAATTTGGGAAATGTTTTTTTTTTTATGGTCCTCACCTAACTAGTAGGCACGTACGCCCATAGGGGGCTTCACCTAAAGGTGAGTAGTCTGGGCAGAACATGCCACACCTCAAGTTGTGGATGGCCAGGGGAGTGCAGGGGGGTCCCATCCGATGGCCACTGCCAACAGTAGCACAAGGAGTTGAATGAACAAACACGCGGCTATACAATAGACAGAGGTCAAAAGGGTTGATACAACACACACATTGGGCAAATGTAGTGTTATTGTTCTGCACAACGCATTCTCTTGGTTGAGGGTTTCAGTTAATTCAGGGGGCTTTGTGTGAAAGTAATCTTTGTTGTGTTAGGCTTATTGAATTGGAAGTCCACCCACACGTCAGATGAGCTGAATTGGGGTCTGTCAAATGGCGGGATTAAGGACTTCATTGGAATGTAAGCATTTTCTCACTTGTCTGTGTATTCATGCATATACTCTTAATATATGTATGCTTTCATGTACTAATTACATTCCAGAACTTGCTAAATAAACTGATGAAAACTGATGAAAATACAGAAATATCTCAGTATTTTGAAGATTTCTTTCTTTCTTTCAAAAACGAAGTAAAAACATTAATTGTATTTAATTAGTTTTTCCCACATGTAAAACATGCGCAATATTTCCTCAATTCAGCAATTCCTCAATGTCTTCCTTTCTTCCTTTTTTTCCCCCATCCCTGTATCTCTATCTCCGCCACATCATTCAGATCAGTCAGACTTCTGTATCTTCTCTCTTCATGCTGATGCTAGTTGACCAGAAACATATCTAGTAGTCGTAATCAATTAGTCCAGCACCATAGTTACTATTAGATTCAAATGAAAATGTCAGTAAATATATCTTAATAACAACCTGGCAACAGAAAAGCTTCCCAAAGATATTCCCATCTATCCTGTCAGTCAGACTACATTATAGAATACAAGGCTTGTACATCAGAATGCATCATGGGCTTTTCTTGTTGGCCATACTCTGCCATTATCGAGAGAACTCAAGAGGATTGAGTCACACTTTAAAATCTCAAATCAATGTAACTATACTGTGACCTAGGCTAATGAAAACTTTGTTTTACAGTGTTTCACATGAGAAATAACATTGGCGAAATTCAAACGCAATATTGGCTTCCAATATTGGTAAATAAATTCATGATTAATTACGAAACAGTGACCAAAACATCATACGCTTCCAAGATGGTTGTTGAGATGTGATGTCACGATGAAGCTTTATGTAAGATAACCACAACTGCAATAAATGCTGCAACAATTAACACAAATGTACTTTGTCGGCTTAGTCTAGTCTAAGCTATTCGCAGAAATATTTTTTTTGTCCCTGGAAATAGTCAGTAACTGCTTCTGTCTGCACATTTCCAACACATTTTTCAGCGAGTCCGTGACGTGGGGAGGTGCATGCCAGACAAGCAACATCAATTTGAAGGACAAATATTTTCTGGGTCTGTTCTTTAATTTTTGTTTTATCTTGTTAAACGCTAGCATAATACGAATAACCAGGGTTCTTTTACATAACGGGATGTTGGGACAGCCGAATTGAGGAAACGTTTTTTTTTTTTTTTTTTTTTTTTTTTTTTGCACTTTAGTTTTTACATAACGCCATCATAGGGGAGAAAAAAAAAGACAAGAAAGACTATGAAAACGTTTTTGAACTCGGCGCAGTTGTTTGGCGGGGGACAGGGCAGGTGTGCTGGCATGCTGCTTCTCCTGGGTGTGGGGGGGGGGGCTGCTAGCTTGGCAGTGGGACTGGTATCAGGCCCACTGTGGATGCCGCCGCCTGAGATTAAAACAATTCTGTGTCGAGTCAATTTAATTTGTGTGGCACTGAATGGCTTTCCTCGTGAGGGCATTCCGCGCTCCCAAGCTCCCGTTGTGTTTCTCCCTGGGCATCGCTCGCTCCGGCCTTGGGGCCGTTAAAAGCCGCAAAAATGTTAAAACGACGACATGACACATCGGTGCTCATGCTGAATTGAAAACGAGTGAAACTGAAAACTGAATAACAACGGTGGCGCACGGGGGAAAGTGTAGAAATCAACAGGGCAATCAAAAACGGGCGTCTCTGAGATAGACTGAATAATGATAAACACAAATTTGTCACCGAAGGCTTTTCCCAGGGGAGAACATGTTTTGCTTTACTTTCAACCTGATTTGGCGAGAGTGAAGAGAGCGAGAGCAGACTTAGTTGTTCGTTCTTGATTGTCTGCAGTGTTTAGAACAATGTCAGGCCGTGTCCATGTGTGGAAATCAATGGCTGCCCGGCCAAGGCCAGACTAATATTCATTTAAAAAACATCACATTGAATGTCTGGACGTTCTCACAAGGCTACTTGATCACAGTTACAGTGTCAAACCCCTCAAGCTGAAACATCCCTGGAAAGAGAGAGGCCCCATCTCTCTTTTCAAGGATGTTTTTAGCTACATGTCTAAGTGCAAGACAAAAATAAAGCAAAACAAAGGATATTTGGAATAGAATAGCTTTGTCAAGTTTGCTGTGATTAAATCAAGTCTTTAGGCGAGCCTTGTGGGCATGATTTGTTTATGCAGCCACCAGGTGGTGTCTTGGTGTTCTTTACGTTATCTTTCTTCTTATTCCATTCCTCCACCTATGCTGCCGCCAGATCAGTCAAGACTCCTGTATCCTCGTTTTCAGAGATGATGCTGGAATGAAAATCAGGTATGTTGCCATGACAACGGGGGAAGTGAGTTTCTCCTCTCACTCTCTTTCCATTTCATGCCGCTGGATTCATTCCATAGCTCCTCCCAACTATTGCCTGGCGTAGAAAAAACAAAATTACACAATGCCCGCATCTCAGCTTTCGATTTTTTTTACCATTAGTAAATAAATGCACACACATTTACACGCACATGTTTAAACACACATACACAAATTCATTATACTAAACAGTCGATGAGTAACAAGTAAAAGAGTATTGTACGCAGTTTCATATAGTGTTGCATAGTGTTGGCCAATTCAGTAAAATATAAAATTTTCCTTACCCACACACACACACACACACACACACACACACACACACACACACACACACACACACACACACACACAAAGTACTGCTCTCTATCTCTCCATCTCTCTCCATCTCCTTGTCAAGCAGTGGCGCATATCCCTGTGGTCTGTTTCAACCAGCACTGCTCTGGGTACATGTTATTATAGTGTGTTCATGGTGAAAATGTGCCCATTGGTGATATACAATTGTCAACGTTGAGTTGTTATTTTGTATTCAACTTTTCTGTGGACTTTTGTAGACAGCTTGATGTCACACACAAGTTAGGGGCGGAAGCATTGTGCCTTCAGCCCAGATTGGATAGTCGATATTCATTGCAAACAACTGGGAGGTTCTGGAATATTGTATAAAAAACCAAATCAGTGATTTTGCAAGATGACATTCAAATGATATGCATGCTATAACCTTAGCTTATGTCCAGAATCCAACATGGGGACGAGGAAGAAACGCCACAGGACAGTGACCAAAATATGGCAAATAATATTACAATACAATGTATGTTCAATATATTGGAAAATAAACCCAACACAGTAAATCAATAGCATATGTTGTACAGCAGTGGGAAAGTGAATTGGCCCCTGGATAATTCATTTACCCAGCCCTGACTGTGTGTGGTCTGTGTGTAGGGATCAGCAGCATGCTGTTGAAGCTTGAGTTATGCAGTGTGTTTGCAGGTGTATGGCGGGGGAACGTCGGTGAGAGGTGTCAGTGTGGTGACGGCGTGGGGATGATATACCCGGGAAGACAGAGGTGTCTGCAGGGCTGGCTCCTGCCAGCTCTTGAGAGCATGTGTGTGGGGATAATTGGTATAGCCCTCCTCGTCTCAGTCACCATTAACTCTTCGTCCAGGTTTCCGGTCCTCATGCCATCATGGATTGGCTCCACCCCTGCTGGACCAAAATGATTTCACCTCATTTGGTGTATACCGCCGGACCGGGCTAACTAGCTGATCCAAATGGAGGATTCCAGCTATGAGAGGGGCATTGCTTTCTTACTGAAACCTGGACATTCCTCTCCTGATCTTGGTGTGCTGTTGTCACCCATTTCTGTGGTCCATCTATTATGCTGCCCATTCTGAAACACTCTAGTGGCTTGCTGTGACACAGTCATTTGCAATTTCCTTCATTTGCTGGTTCATCGTAAATATTGGTAATAGCTGAGTTTTCTCAAAGCTAGTTTCCTTTCCCTACACACTTCCGTCAGAGTATCATAGCATTCGATCCACACAAAATCCATCAAGTTTAATTTTGTGTTTGTTGCTTCACTAATTCACCAGCAGAGGGGGCTATGAGACTGCGATTAGCAGCTCTCCGTTATTGTTTATACTTTGCCTTGCTAATAACTGTGTGTGTGTGTATGTGTGTGTGTGTGTGTGTGTGTGTGTGTGTGTGTGTGTGTGTGTGTGTGTGTGTGTGTGTGTGTGTGTGTGTGTGTGTGTGTGTGCGCGCGTGTGTGTATGTGTGTGTGTGTGTGAATGTCATTAAAATGATGTTGACCTGACTGTGACAACTGCAGTTGGTAAACGAGAAGAGAGCCAGAGATAAAGAGGGTGGGGGGGGGGGGGGGAAAAAGGG
>OMKI01025588.1:0-17217 GCA_900302315.1 Phycis blennoides
TCTGGGGGATGGGTAAGGCTACCTTTACCCAGGGGTTCTGGGGGATCCCTGGGTAAGGCTACCTTTACCCAGGGGTTCTGGGGGATGGGTAAGGCTACCTTTACCCAGGGGTTCTGGGGGATGGGTAAGGCTACCTTTACCCAGGGGTTCTGGGGGATGGGTAAGGCTACCTTTACCCAGGGGTTCTGGGGGATCCCTGGGTAAGGCTAAAGCTCTGACCACCAAATTTGGAATGGGTTCCTTGCTGAACGGGGAGGCTGTGATTGCAGCAGTGAGGACAAAAACTACGGCTTACCCCTCAAACCAAGCTGCTCTGTTTCTACAATGTAGGTGCTGCAAGACACACTTGTTTGATTTCAAATATCGGACTCATGAAATGGATATAAATAGATAATAAATAGCTCTACTCTATATACTGAATCTCAGGCGTTTGGGTGACCTGTGAGTACAGGGGGCGGGGGGGAGCCCGGGGATCTTGCCTGGTTCTTGCGGTAGTCTTGCTGTGAGTGGCGCAGCACCCTGTAGCAGAGTCTCAGCATGTACTTGAAGTGAGCGTAGCGCTGGTCCCCGAGGTCCTCCAGCTTCAGCATGGGCCCCTCGCCCTGGTCTGTGAACGGAGCCTTCAGGATGCCGAAGATCTGCAGCGCCAAGGTACACACACACACATACACACACATGTACACGCACACACACACGTACACACACACACACACACACGCACACACACGCACACATGTACACGCACAGACACGTACACACACACATTTTATTTTGGCCATCCTTATTGGAGGTAATCTAATTGGAGGTAAATATGAAGTAAACTGTATTCCTTATGGCAACGCCCATCTGGCCAGTGGATTGCCAATAACACTGGTATCATTTCATCTGTAATAACCCTGCCCTAATCACGTTACATTTGTTCCACTCATTAATCAGTCAGTCACGACTAGTGGCAGAGCGAATAGATTTGTTGCAGGATAATGAACTGAAGGTCAAGATGGCGACCTGTGTGGGTGTGCGGGTGTGTGCGTGTGTGTGTGTGCGTGTGTGTGCGTGCGTGCGTGTGCGTGCGTGTGTGTGCGTGTGCGTGTCCAGGTGACAGGGCCTGACCTGAGCGAGGATGTTTTGCTCCCTCATGAGTTTCTGCCGCTCCCGGTTGGGTCTGGAGATGGCCACCGACAAAACATCTTGGCCGTTGTTCACCGCTTCACAGACGAAGAACACCAGATCCTCCAAGAGCTTCGTCACAAACCTGAAATACACAAGAAGAAGAAGGAGAGCCTGAATGAAGCTCAGATGAGAGCATGAATTGTCAAGAGTCAAGTCAAGAGTCAAGACAACTTTATTGTCAGTTTTCATGAATGTACAGGACATACACAAAAACCGAAATGCCGTTTCCCTCAATCCCTGGTGCAAGACACAAATGCAAATATAAATAAATATAAAAAAAATAGATAGGAATAGGAATACAAAATAATTTTTTTAAAGTGAATATATATAAACAGTATAAACAGTATAAAAAGTATGGACGGTATATACACAGTATGGACAGATATATCAACAGTATGGACAGTGATTATTATTATTATTATTTTATTTTATTTTTTAACTAGTTCTTAAAAACAGTTCTTAAAAACAGTTCACAACAATTGAAGGTGAATGCATTGTTTTCCCAGGGTGTGTTGTACTTTCTCAGCTCACCTGCGCTCGTTCTGAGCGATGTTGCCATACTGCAGCTTGCGGACCGTGGACTCCAGCACCTTGCTGGCATCATTGGCAAAATCCAGGTCTCTGACCTCGGACAGCGGCACCGAGACGATGGCAAACGCCTCCTTGTCCTCTTTGGTGGAGCAGGTGCCAATCTACGGCATCATGAAGGAATCAAAGCACAAACGTTGGACAAGATAAGAGGAGATGAGATAAGATGAAATAAACAATAAATAATTCACGGAGGACAACTCAGGTGTCATAGCAGCAACAACAATGACAATGAAACATGGGTAGGAATTAGAGAGTAAGAGTACAGAACCAAACCAAGATAATAGGTATGCAAATACAAATAAGAACTTTAAATAGATAAAGTAAAACCCCACATATCTGCACTGGAGTAAATGATTTAACACATGTACAGTCTGTCTATCAATAAATATTCTCAGTCTATCAATAGATATAAATGTATATATATGAATAGGAATAAATGTATGAATGAGTGAATACAAATATGAGTCCATGAGGGATGCAGCAGTGTGCAGTAACACTGAGTGTGTGTGGTTGTGTGACATTTGCAGGGGGGCGGGGCCGTTTATACCCACAGCGACACACGGCAACGCACTGTGCTGTGCGTCTTCTCATGTTGACATTCAAAACAAAAAGGGGGCATAAATACAAATAGTGTGAGTGAGTGAGTGAGTGAGTGAGTGAGTGAGTGAGTGAGTGAGTGAACCTTGAGCATAACCGGCCGCTCCTCCTCGGTGTCGATGGGGAAGTTGGTGCTTGTCACCCAGGTGTTGGTGCACAGGTGTCTCAGCCTCACATAGGAGTTCCTGTTAAGGAGAAGGTCAAGCACGTCACAACAGAGACGCTCAGTCGTGATCCACACCCAGCGTCATGCTGACAGCAAACCCAGATATTCCTTTTAGAAATTTAAATATTGAAAATATCTACTTGTTATTCTAATGAAAGGTCTCACACTGGTTCCACCATTCATTATATATAACCACCAGCCCTGCTAGGCTGGCTGGGGCTGAGAGGTGTGTGTGTGTGCGTGTGTGCGTGTGTGCGTGTGTGTGTGTCTGTGTGTGTGTGTGTCTGTGTGTGTCTGTGTGTGTCTGTGTGTGTGTGTGTGTGTGCATGTGTGCGTGCGTGTGTGCGTGCGTGCGTGTGCACGTGTGTGTGTGTGATGAGACACGCAGCAGAGCAGGCTGACCTGGGGACCAGACAGTCAGCCCTCTGCAGTGTTGTGGCATCCAACTCAAACAGCGAGGCGATGTCGTTGCCGTGCGGCACCGAGACCAGCACGTAGGCGATCCTGTCTGCTGCCTGCCGCTTCCTCTTAGAGAACAGCGTCTCCGTCTCACTCTGAGAGTCACAGGAACGTGGAACAAAAATACAAATAGGAGAGCAATCAGACATCATTTGGCTTTGCATCAAGGCAAATATAATCACATTATACATGCAGACCTGCTTCCTAAAACAATTAAATATTTGGAGTTGAGTATTAATAAATGTTATTATGCTTTTTATACATGCATGATACATACACAAACACACACACACTACATCTAAAATATATACACTGCCATCATGTTTAATACATGAAGAGGAAGAGGGAGAAATCCAAGCCAGAAAAGGAGTGGTTCCTATACATGGTACTGCAGCCAGAGACCCATTACTTCTCTGCCTACTGCATTAGAGAACATGCTGCATTAGACAACATGCTGCATTAAGCAATGCAGTAGGTGAGTTGGTACCGGCTACTGTGCATGTTGTGGAAGAACAGATATTAATGGTTGGGGTTAACTTCTCCCAAAGCTCTGAGCATCCACTAAGGTCCCTGACACACTACCATCACCTCTCCTCCCATTGCATCTCTTCTTGTCCTCTCCTCTCCCATTCTCTCCTCTCCCATCCTCCCTCCCCACTCCCCCTCATTCCTACTCGCATTTCTCCCCACTCCTCACTCCTGCCCACCACTCCTCCTCTCCCCTCCTCCTCCTCCTCCTCCTCCTCCCCTCCTCTCCTCTCCCCTCATCTCACTGACTCAGCCCCGAGCACGGCAGCGGCAGGCTGAGAGGAGGAGAAATCAGACAGCACGTCTCCCCCTCAGAGGGCACCCCACCACCAGACGTTATGTAAGGCACCCTTGTGTGTGTCTGAGTTGCTGCATGTGCATGCAAGAGCATGCGGGAGTGTCTGAGAGGAGCTTTAGTGTGTGTGTGTGTGTGTGTGTGTGTGTGTGTGTGTGTGTGTGTGTGTGTGTGTGTGTGTGTGTGTGTGTGTGTACAATGTGTGTTCTGGGAGTGTGAGGGAACTGCAAGGATTGCATAACCATGGAAGGAGGACTGAGGTTTGGCCAAAAACACTGTAGAAACAAACCAACACTGCTGATGTTCACCAGCTGTTTCTTATCTCCTTGTTGGGAGAGAAGTGCCGGAGGCCCGTCAGAAGGAATTCCACCATATTCTGTCAAACTATCAGTACGGTCTGCTCTGAAAAGCTGCCATCTCCCATTGTAAACATCAATTAGATACAGCAAACCTGCCCCAAAACACTGGTGACTCTTGGAGAGTGAAGCATCAGATACCATGATGCATGAAATGGTGTTGGCCACATTTCTTGCAGTGACTCACCTCTCCCTTGGGATCCAAGGTTTCATCTTTGAAATCCGGGTTAACCTGCAGAGACACCAGAGGAAACTGTGAATTAAAGTGTACAGTGCTTTGCAGTTAATGCTTTAGATTAATCGTCTACTTCATCTGCCAACATTAAAGATTAGAAATGTTAAGATTTTATCTATTATACAGTTTACTGTGACCTTTCAAGTTCATACCATGGTATAAGCCAACAAACTATGAATACTTTCTGGTTTGGTCTCACGTTTTAGACTATTAGCTTGCAATTTCCACTCTCCTTGAAAACTGCTGAAGTCAAAACACGAAATAGTCTCACGCAATGCAATTATTATGTTTTTTTATATAGAGCAATTATGAACTTGTCTCGGTAATGCTAATTTGGACGGTAGGTCGGTAGGTAAAGCAGGTTTATTTATTATGTATACAGTCCTTGCAAGTATAGGCTCAAAGTTGGAAGCAACAGAGGAGTTAGTGGTTTAATTCCCTGGACATATCATGTCAAATTGATTTTGACTGAGAAATGGACTCTACTCAATGTTATACTCCTCTGGAAGAGTCGAGAGTTGCCTTGCATCGATGATATCCCCATCATCGATGCATGGGTGTGTGTGTGTGTGTGTGTTTGTGACAAAGAGGTCAATAATAAGCAATAATAAGGTCAATAAATAATTAATTGTAGACCGTTTTCAACAGCATGATATCGCTGCATCCCATTAAACATCTGAATAAACACCCATTGAAATCTAACCTCATGTTAAATGGTTAAATGCTCTAGAATAAAGAATGAGTGCTGGTGGTCATAAAGATGTGAATACTGCCACCTACTGCAACTACACTAGTTTATTACACAGAGCCAAACCACTAAATAAATGTTTTCATGTTTTCTATGTATGTAATCAATATAAAATACCTACACAAGTCAACAACTGACTGGAACATTTGTGTTTTATAAAATGTCATCAGATAATACAATACCACATATATACAACAATAACTCAATATATGTTTATGTCTCTTATGTTGAGTACTGTACGCAGGCACAAACGCACACACACACACACACACACACACACACACACACACACACACACACACACACACACACACACACACACACACACCTTTACCTCAGCAGCGAGGTAGTTCCCAGTTGCCAAGTGTTTAAAGCGGAAGAGGCTGTTCCACTGTCCAGCTCCTCCCCGACAGGGGTCATAGTGCACCACCTGCAGAGGAGAAACAGGATCGTAACGCACTACTTGCATGGGACAGCCAGGGTCATGTTACACTACCTGCATGGGAGAAACTATGCGGAAGTGTTGGTTCAGTGTTGGTAAAGTGTGTTGGTTCAGCATTGGGTCAGTAGTAGTCTGGTTGTACCTCTATTTCCCAGAGTGCTTTGGAGCTGGTGGCGGAGGTGGCCGACTGCCGTAGTGTGGTCCGGAGAAAGACGTGCTGCTTCTTTTTGTACTCATCGCCCGTGAGGAACTTCTCCTGCTCGGCGTGGAACAGCCTCACCACGTCTCCCTGCAACCACAGCCGGGACTTCAGACCAGGTGGTCTGAAGGTCTCACCACGTGGTGGTCTGACCATGAGATATCCAATGCACTTCATCGGATTTGGGATTATCCAGCACTAGCTGTTTAGAAGACACTTTATTGAGTGGCACGATAGTTGAGAAGATTTAGAAATTCTGAAACTGTTGTGTAACCTAATGTCTCTGAATCCTATGGCTACTTGGCACTCTCTTAGGTTGTTGTCTTGGCACTAAAACGTTTTGTTTGGGTCCTTATTTTTGATGGTATGGTGTGCTTGATTGTTCTCAGCCTCGCCAAGTCTCACTTGGCACAAAAGGGCTATTTGACTCAATAAAATGATGTGGGGACGCTGCAGGGGGGGTACATACCCCCTTCAGCACATCCTCTCTGTAGTCACTGAACTTCATGAACAAGGCAACCTTCCAGCTGGTGTTGCAGTTGACAGCATTAACCTAGGGGAGACAAGCAGAGAAGGTACATGAAAAGAAGACGATTACATTTGTGATTTTCAACTGGTTAGGTCACAAGGGCATTTTGTGCGGCTTGTAGACCATATGGCAAACGTCAAGGCACATTTTTCCTTCAATGGCTTCCCATTTCATTGAGTTTAGCCCCAACTGTTTCGCCACAACATGAAGACATTGTTGATTACTGCAATCACTAACAATCACCACTCATCAACAACCGAATCGCCAAAGAGAAAACGGAAATCTTTCTCTAAAATAGCATAACATTTAATATATACATCCATTTGACTCTAATTATTTTATTTCAGAGTAATAAATGTTATTCTCTATGTGTTTCCTCTGTGTACGAGGCCCAGGCCAACCTCCTTGTAGCCAGGGTTGTCCAGCAGCTCGATGTTGCTGGCATGGAGAGGCTGTCCTGCGTTGACTGGCATCAGGACCACCTTGTCTCCAACCACCACCTGCAACAAACAAACAAACCCATTGACACCCATAGAGGACACATTGGCCATCATTGCATTGGTGCAGAAAGAGTGACAGAACACTTAAAGTTCACAACAGTGTGCCCATGCAAGGAGATCCATCTACCTTTTGCATACCACCAACCACAGAAAAACAGCACTGGTTTTCAGTGCCTTGGTCTGAGGACCTGTTCGGACACCCCAAGGTGTTCAAACAGGTCTATTCACACAATGTGAGACAACGTGATGCAAGGACCAGCCAGTGATGTTGCTACATCGCAGGCAACATGTTACTTCCTTGTTCTGTCCACAAGTCTCTTTCTTCCAACCATAACGCATCCATGCAGCCACAAACAAGCATAGTGCAACTTCCAATGTTGAGCCAATCCATACTAGAATAAAAATGTTGAAAAACGTTACTAGAAGGAAATAGAATGAAGCAAGGGCTCTCACTAAAGCCTTAACATCTACATGCAATAAAAACCATGCTTTCTAAATGCTATTGTCTGTCAGAGCTTGAAAACACAAAGACCACATGCACAAACAAGAGCAATACCTTCAATTAAAAGGAAGCTAAAGCAAAAGAGAAGGACAAAAAAATCACAAATGTTAATAGAACAGGAAAAACTAAACCAATATCATCTCTGATGTATGCATATACCTTTATTTCCACTGGTGGGGGAGCGTATAAAGCATTAGCTCCCGATGCAAGGTTATTTCTTGTAGGATACGTTTTGACTGCAAAGTATTTGATTTAATGGAGCGTAATCATGGGAAGACACACAGGAAACATTTCCCAAGCAGCTTCAGAGAGACAAAGGGTGTACATGATTCTTACATGAGGGTAGTGGGTAGTAGAGTGTGAGTAGTCCCACACTCTCTAAACGCTTCGCTCAACACAAGGCCAAGGACAATCTCCCAGGTTTCTTTGCTAAAACTGGGTGGAAAATTTGAGCAACAAAAAAAAACCTGCCTTGCAAAACTCATCAAAAGTCTTTGGGTGGACCATTCATATTGGGCCGGTGACATGTGTGCTCATACTAAACAGGTTTCTGTTGTCCTGGGTTAAACATATGGAAAGATGCTAAAGATGCTAGAAATCCTTGATTTCACCAATCTTGAAAAATTATAAAATTATGTAATGATGCTCGGGACAAAACAAAAGAAGCTCTCTTCATGTGACAAAGTGATTCACTATATCGCCAGTTTTTTTCACTCCAGAACAGAATGGGTGGAGATTACCTGTAAGGTGTCTGTTTCGCCACTGTTCAAACTCGCATACAGAAATCTACAGAGGTTTGTGAGGTAACAATGGGATACCAGACGATCTTTGATCGTCTGGTATCCCTCACCAGGGCTCAAGCCAGCCATTGCGTGAGGCCAAACTACTTTGCAACAACAATGGCCCCGAAAAGGTCAGGTCTTACATTTGTTGTGTATCCGTTGGGTTGTGGCACCACAACAAGTAGGGTCCCGACCCACAGGGTGGGAAACACTGGGAAAACGTGAGGGTTTCCCCGCCAGCCCGCTACCTACGTTGTCCCCCTCACTGCGGAGCTTCCAGAAGGGCTGGATGTAGAACCAGGAGCCCTCGTTCCCCGCAGGGTCCAGAGACACCCGCATGGCGTTCTTCTCCAGCAGGGCCGGGAGACGCTTGTTCACCGTCAGGTACTTGTTGCTCTTGATGTGTAGCAGCTGAAAAACACCAGGGCGCTCGCTGTTAACGCTCCACTTTCAATGGGTTTCTTCAAGCTTTTATCCAAGAGATTTCTTATGGCCTTGAAGAAAGGCCATGTTTTGTCAATGGCGTAAACACATCCTCAACTGCTTAATGGTTTTGTGCAACAATGGGACCAATCTCACTTTGCTAATGACAAAACACATCAGAGTGTGACATTCTGAGCATCAGATGTCAACTGCTGAATACTGATTATGTACAGTGTAGATTATCACTGTTGATTTGAGGTCATTCCAATAATTACAAACAAGAACTTTAGCCAGTTAGAAACACCACAACAAGTTAAATGTGTCTGTGTGTGTTTATAGGGAATATTCTTGGATTTCAATAATATAGTTTACTCCGGTGAACTAGATTGGATATCAATATTGTAGTGGTCTCTTTCCATGTGACTGAAATGTGAACATCTTTATTCCGCATACCGCAGACAGCCTACTTTACTCCAACCCTATATATTAGAAAAGTATACTTTGTTAGGCGTTTATGTGCAGCATCTAGGTGTCAACTAATGCTCAACCAATGGATTGCAGGGACACACCCTTGGAAAACAAATAATACAACAGAAAAGCAGCAGAAGTTCAGACAGACAACAGACATGTTGAGGTAATAAATGAGTTGTACCTGAACAACACTACTATATTTAACCACTTCCCCCAGGAGCTTCTTGTTCTCCGAATCATTTTGCTTCTGCTCCAGTTCTGCTGCATGCTGGGTAATAGAACAAGAAACAGCTTTAAAAATAATATGAAAGGCCACCCTCTTATATTAGGAGTGTAGACTAGCCATTAACAACAACTTAACATAGCAGTGGGCGCTGAACATAGCAGCCCACTGCTCCTATGTACCATGGGATGGGTCAAATGCAGAGAACAACTTTCGTTCCCATATAAAAAAAAAATACTGAGAATGACCAATAAAGACCGTAAGGTCCATTCTTCTTAGATACAATCATGCAGTGTGTATTAAGAGAGGTGTGGCACCTGTAACTTCTTGAAAAGTTCTCCCTGTGTGTTGGTATTTCCTTGTTTTCCCTGTTTGGCCTTCCAGAACTGCTTCTGCGCCGAGTACCTATTCATGGGACACACCTTGAAGAGGCAGTCTGGGGAGATAAGGCCATTTTTGTCAGTCTGTATTCATGTTAATTCCTCAGTAGGCCCCAAAGTGCTTCAAAAGTGATGGATATCATAAAAGAAAAAAGTTTTTTGTGTTAACAGTAAGAAGCAACCACCCATATCCCAACCAATGAAAAATTAAGTGAAATATTAAGTGAACATATATTAATAATCATTCATCATCATACTTATAATACAAAATATTTTCATATAGTATACAATAAGTCCAGCAGAGTCCAGCATGTGGATGTGAGGGGGAAGGAACTTGAAACTTGAAACTTGAAGTTTGGTTGCAGCGTAGGAGGAGGGCTGGGCACCCATTGTGCAACAATATGACGCCCAATAGACAACAACAAGCACATGCACACACAAACCTCTGAATTTTTTGGGTGGATTGGCCAGGTCTCCGGCCTCTGGTTGGACCACACAACGGTCATCAACAAGCCTGGGGAAAATGAAAACAACATCAGATTTAACCTCACATTCCCACACTATCTACGGACATGTATTGTGATATGCCAGCAAACACTGAATGTTTCTGATTTCCAAACCGTGTTACTGGGTCATCTGTGTCATACAACAGATGTAAAGTGGAGACTTTACCATCAAAACCATTTCCTTTAGAATAAAAATACTAATAAAATAATGGGAAAACAAATAACCACTATAAGCCCTACGATGCCGTACATTTTACAAAGGATTGCCCACATCCCAAATAAAGAAACGGCCCTTTGCACTACAAATCCACTTTGTTGGCTTCTGAAGGCCATCTGGTGTGGCGCTGGGCAGACGACATCAAAGCACTGAAACTTCAGAACCAGTCAATCACTTTTGTTCAAAATGATTTGAAAATGTGTGTATGTATGCATATATATATATATATATATATATATATATATAAATATATATATAAATAAAATGCACATCCACCAATCCACCTAACATGACCCGCTCAGCAACAAGTTGGCCCCAAGATTTCCCTGCAGTATTCTCCACGGGCCAAATTAGGACCAGAAATAAGAAAATGCCAAAAACCCTGGGTTGATTGAGCTGTGGGTGGATGGGTTTGTGTTCTTCAAGCGTTTTGTGATGGCTGTACTTGGGAACGTTTAGAGCTCTGTCGTTGTTGTTTACGTTTAAATGTAATGATGACTGCTAATGGAGCCTTGACCATTAGAAGGGCAGAACAACAAGGAGCGAGGATGTGGTTCTACAGGGGAAGCCAGGCCTCGCCTCACTACAGGAAAACATGAGGCCTGCTGCACGTGGACGATAACTACACACTGTCAATCATCTGCTTGATAAGGTTTCCAACCACTCAGGCCTTTGTGGACTGTCCACCACAAGATCAGCCACCATTACAGAGACGGGGTTTCAAGGAGCGTGGAGAGATTTCACGTGGTACACTTGATACTAATAAAAATGATCTGGTAATGTTGTGAAGACGTAGGCCCTTGTAATGCTCTGTACCAACTGAAACCCTGGCGTTGTTGGTTCGGAAGCGGTGGAGGGGCGTGTATCATACAGGTTTATCATAGCTATGTATCACGGAATGCTTTGGACATGCTACCTGAAATCACAAGACAGAGAACTAAGTAGTACAAGATCCAAAGCAGTTTTGTTAGCTGTTTTTGCCAATACATTGGTATTAAACTCCGGCTCTTAGTCATGTTCTTCATGAACAGGAACCACTATACAGGTGCTTTCACAGAAACGAGCTTCAATCTTTCCTATGACAATTAGTATTGACGCACAGCAGTGACACATGCACAGGCATTTTGTATTCATTAAGCGAAGAAGATGAAAAACAACAACAACGAAATGACGCATCGCACAATTTCCCCAGTTCATACAGAACTGGTGTTCAGACTGCAGGGCCTCACACAACACACGACACCCACTGAACCACGACCACCCACTGGCTGCATAATGTATCAGAGTTAGCAACACTAGGATCAAATAGGAAGTACCATTGGGTGTTAAACTCCTAAACAGGAAGGCAAACAGGAAGGCAGGTACAAGTAATTTAAGCTCATAAATAATTAACCATACATTCCCACAGACCCACTTGGCCCAGAAGAAGAAGAAAAAAAGAAGAGAAATTAGCTTGTTTGTTTTGCACCTGACAACCTGGGCTCCTCAAACAGGGACAGAGTTAAAGGTAAACTAACAGCAGGTCATTTCATGACTAGAACACAACACAACAAAAACAAAAAGCTAAATATAGATGTGAGGCATTTGGCAATGGATCAAAACTAAGACTTGTGTGTGACTTGACTTCCAGAACTTTCATGTTTGTCAGGCTACTGCAAATAGCTGGCCCACTTGAATGCTTGCTATGCATGTCCCTGCATGCTTCAACCTGTAGATGCCCTTCCAACTGTTCCCCAACACTTTCAGTTTCTCATATAAACCCATGCCCCATCCACATGTACATATCCACATAATAATATCAAATACAATGTTGAAACATTATTATTATAATATCTGCATTGCATCTGCATATAATATCTGACATCAACAGTTTGTCATATAAACCTATCCGTTCCTCATCGGCATATCCACATCGCAAATGCCGTTTTTTTATGTTAAAATATCTACATATCCTGACTGTGCATGTATAAGGAGTGAGTATGTGACCTTACAAAAGAAGACTTGAATTGTTCACAGCACAAGTTGTGCAGATTGAATATTATCCTAAGCAAATATGTGCATGGTGCACTGTGTGTGCAGCTGAGGTTGCATTACACTGTGCTGATAGAAGCTGAGCTTAAGGGTAGTATGTTGGCTTTAAGTGCTACATATTATCTCTGCTGTTCTCTCCCTTGGCTGGTGATCCCATGTAGGCTATACACACAAGGAACACCTGATGAATGTTCCTTAAATGTTCTCCATATCAAACTATACCAGTTCACCAATGGCTGATGATAAGATAACAACGTCACACATTGAACTGCCCACATGCAGCACAGCCTGGGGTGCTATGCACTTAGCATTTTAAAATGTGTGTGGTCTCTGTGGGTTGAAAACATTGGCATGAATCCTGTGTTGCAATCCTGTATAAGTTTTTTCCAGAGAAAAAAGGGCCGGGAGTTCATGTAGACCCATGCCACTACTAAACAACAGTACAGATGCCAGCTGTTCAGCAGGCCTACGATGACAGGACCGGGTGAATAGGGTTGAGCAGTGTGAATAAAAGCCTCTACAGCTCTCTGTAGACCAGTGTTCACCAGGAACTGGTTCCACCTTGCACTGTCTGAGGCCACAGAACGATTTAGTTTTTAAGGTAAAACTGAAAAGATAATAGGTAAGTTTTCCTGTGTCGGATTTAGTTAGTGAAAGATATAATGTATCACACACACACACACACACACACACACACACACACACACACACACACACACACACACCTCGTGCTTAAAAGCTCAGACTTTGCATAAAAAAAAACATTAAAAAAAAAAACTAAAATATTCTAAACTACAAGCTCATATGATCGATAACAAAAAACATACATAGTAATATTTACTATTAACATCCATGAGATGTGGGTATTTGTTATTTTATAGTTACAAAGGAATAAAAAGAAAGAGTATTTCAACAGGCTATTGGTCATGAACACTCCTTTGGGATAGCATATGCACGTTCTTCCCTATTTGAAAGACGCGGTGACTCGAAGTGTGCTTTCCCCCCGCATTACTAAACATGACTTAACATTACTCTACCGGGGATTAAGAACGATAAGTTACTGAAACCGAAATGATTTGCATTCCTGCGACATTTGCGTACAAGTGTAAGGTTGGCTGCAAATCATTTCTCAACAGTTTGCGTAAGGTCTTGGCAGGGCCTTGTCCAAATCGCTTTGATCAAACTGGCAACTATATATCCCATAGTATAGCCAAATGAAGTAGTACAACGAATTAAGGGCGATGAAGCGCAGCAGTAATATATGTTAATGAACGTATTGTCAGTGAAAGGAAAGAACATACCCCAAAGTACTGATGAAGCCATTGACCGAGCCTTCCGCATACAGAGACACAATGTCTCCAATGTGAAGAAAACTGGACCTGTGTTCTGACATTTCCAAGTTCATTTATGCCTTTCCATTTAAATTGGCATTCCTGATTTTGGTGAAGAAACCCACGCGTTACTATGTGTCCAGTTTGGCAACCATCCTTTAAAAAAGTAGGTTTTCAACTGTAAAAACCGCATGCATACATGGAAAAACAACACGTCCACCTCATTGACGCTGGTCGGTAGAAAAAAAAACCCAAAGTGGAATGTAGTTTGTTCCAAAATCCGTTGTTTTGGACTTATTCTACTTCTCCACTTCTTCCTGTATGTCACAGTGCTCCTCCGCGTTGACCTGGTGGGAGGAGACTTGTTCTGTCAGGCTTCACAGCAAATTCCGCTCATGACTTCTTTTTCTGAAGACCAAACCCGTCAATGTCGTTTTGATTCAAATCTGCGTTATGCTCTTCACATTTTGTGGATAACCCTTCTAACTTTAGATGCCTGTGTGTGTGTGTGTGTGTGTGTGTGTGTGTGTGTGTGTGTGTGTGTGTGTGTGTGTGTATGTGTGTGTGTGTGTGTGTGTGTGCGTGTGTGCGCGTGTGCGCGTGTGTGCGTGTGACATGGTTGTTGCCGATGATCCGGAGGAGTGCATGACAGGATGTAGGATCAACTGAATTGGTCTGAAACCCAAATATGGAACACACACAATGTTACTTCTGTCAAACTGCGATACAACAGCGACACCATTTCAAAATGTTAAAGATCCCGGTATTTCGCGATTCTGAAACATGTATATGGGGTGGCAAATTGGGTGCATATTTTTTTGTTGGATAATATGTTCCATAATAAAATCCTTATTCTACACGTGCCGCACTACACCACCATGTTGCATATGTCTTCAAAGTTTGGTCTAAGTCTATCCTGTTCTACTGTAGGCTATGTATTGGGTCCTAATAATGTCGAAGATGGCTCGAAATGTATAGGGTTCACTTCTTAACAAATATTTCTATATGTAGCTTCAGCAGGAAGCTTGTCATCTGAAGAAAACATATTTGTGTTGACTTTTGTGACAAAAGAAAGCTGCAGTATAAATATTTTTTAATTGTTCATAACTTCTTCTACTTATTGTATACGTTCGGGGTGGTTACTTGTAATGCTCCTACTCTAGTTTGGCAGCCTTAAAGCATGATACAATTTAATAGAGGTGAGCATATTTCCTTATTGAATGCAGTGAACATACTAGTGTGTAAATACACTTTAATGACATGCAGTGAATACATTTTTACTTGTTTGTGTACATTTTATTGATTGTGTGCAGTGATTTTCTGGGTATTTTATTTGTTGGTTTTGTATGCCAAAGCTTGGGCTGGAAAACAATCAATGAACGTGCACCGACGTGGCCGGATCGTAGCGCACATCTTATGAGTTGATGGGCCTGTAAACACCCTTGTAAAGGCTCTGACATACTTTCTGCGTTGTGCACGCCGTTCCATTCATACTGCAATTGCTCCATGCCAGCTGGGGGCGGTAATGCGCCATATCGGTGTTTGTCAAAAACTATATAAACAAAAAA
The DNA here is from genome assembly GCA_900302315.1 of Phycis blennoides. Lineage (NCBI taxonomy): Eukaryota > Metazoa > Chordata > Actinopteri > Gadiformes > Phycidae > Phycis > Phycis blennoides. The sequence continues at coordinate 15,250 of OMKI01025588.1, forward strand.
TTACAAGAAGAAGCATGCGCATTACAGGAAGGTGCACTTTCCCGAGTGTTTGCGCGATTTTTCGCCAGGAAATCAACAACGTGTGTGTGCCTTTATATTCCTTAAAATACCTAGAAATATATAAATGTATGTATACATTTGGGTAAAGGCCGGTCTCCATGCACATCCTCTTTTCAAAACAAGCGTCCATTGTTATCTGGAACATGCGCAGTCGGCGCGATTGCCGTGCGTGTTCACAAAATGTTTGACTGCGCGTGGTCGTCGCACAGACCAAAGCGTACCGTCACGGACACGCGGATGCGGAGAGTATGAATGAGCCGCAAAGCAGCTGCAGCAGCGTCACTGAGAGATGGGCCGACGGACCTCTACACGCACGCACCGTCACGCTAGGGGCGGCGCCAGGGGGGGCTTGGGGGTGCTACAGCCCCCCCTGGATTAGCCATAGCACCCCCAAGAAAATCATTTATTTATTGCCATCACCCTCAGTCCCAGTTCCGCGCACCCCCATAGCACCTACAGAAAAAAAAGTCTGGCGCCGCCACAGCGTCACGCACATATGTACATTTAATTTACATATTTACATATGCACTTTACATGGACTTATAGGGGCAACTATGGACCGATACTTTTAATGGATATTGTGGAGTGTATTTCGGATAGTTTTATTGTCGCACTGATTTATATAGGCTAATGCATTTATTTTTATTGAGCTCAGTATTGTTGGTGTTATTCATGTATTTGTTCTCGTCATAAATAACATTTTGATATCTATCCGGTCTATATTGTTGGTTTTGTGGCCTGGAGTGTAGACCTGTCTCGATTTCATTCCTTGACAATTCTGTGACAATTGGCACGACGCTCGATAACCACTCCACACCATTACAATGGCGGATGAGGTTAATGGTCAACGACCTCGTGCAGCTACAAGCCATGCAAAGGTAAACACCATGGTAATGTTCTGGTATATGGGGGCCCTGTGGATACCTAAATTCTCAGGGGAAAGTAATTGCAATGTTAAATTGTCAACATAACTTAAACAAGTGGAGACAATGCGGAGGGCACAAGAGCTTAATGAGGGGCACATTTGACTTTATAATGGGGGCTCTTGAGGGCAAGGCAGAAAGGTAGGTATTACTAATGAATGAAGTAAAACGAACAGCCACTTCACTACCGAGAGAACTGCATTATATTTATGGAAGAAAAGTGCCTAGCTAAATTAAGGATACCGTTTTTTTAGATGCTGGCAACACGCAAGGCATACATGATGTTCTTTAGAGCCTGGAGGTTCTGCCCAAGATGGCAAAACTGCTTGGGAACAGCTCATCCTGGGGTTGAAGCTGGGCCTATTGAAGAAGAAGCTGTCTCAGTTTTTCCGCAGACAACCCAGTCTCACGTTTACCGCTGCATGCAGCGAAGCATTGGCCAAACCCTACATTCAGCACCACCCTTCAGAACATCCCAGCAGTCACCTGATTTCCAATGGGATCCACATGGCCGGCCCATCTGTAGAGCCTGAGTGGTCAGATGGGATATTTACAGAGAAACTGCCCACACAATGCCAACAAGATGAAGGGACATTTAAGCTAGCGGACTGAAGGGCAAGTGGCTGAGATAATGAGAGTAATCAGACCTGACATGATTGAGGTTGACCATGGGAAGTGAACATTTTAAGTACTGAGGGGAGGGTAGCTGAAGTAGTGGGTGAGGGACACTGGCAAGATCTAGGGTGGAAAAACACTGCCTTGACTCTCCCGCCTCGACTACTGCAACTCGCTCTTAGCTGGACTCCCTGCAACCACCATAAAACCTTTGCAGCAGATCCAGAACGCTGCAGCACGCCTTGTGTTAAACCAACACAAATTCTCCCACGTGACCCCCCCCCCCCCCCCCCCCCCCCCCCCCCCCCCCCCCCCCCCCCCCCCCCCCCCCCCCCCCCCCCCCCCCCCCACCACCACCCCCACACAAACA
>OMKI01025600.1:6720-17601 GCA_900302315.1 Phycis blennoides
ACACACACACATACATGCATCAGCACAGATGGGCACGCTCACACACAAACACACACACACACACCACACACACACAACACACACACACACACACACACACACACACACACACACACACACACACACACACACACACACACACACACACACACACACACACACACAGGTACAGGGGCCTGTTTGAGTGAGTGTATGTGTGTTGTGTAGTGGGACAGGTCATGGTTGACGCATCTTCAAGTGACAAGTCTCCAGGCATAAATCCAATATTGGTGTCTGCTAATAACAGCCGAGCCTAGCAAGGAGCACATCAATTCAAAGAAAATCAGAAAGTGCGTTATCAGCTCTGCAGCACTCAAAAAAAGACAACGAGCAAGATTAATTCAACTGAGATGTGTCAAGGTTTCCTGTTTTGTAGTGGAATTAACTTGTCATAGTGCTGGGGATAAAGGAGTGTCCAATGCTCTTGTTCATGTTTGATGATGACACAACTTCCTACACACAAAGCCATATACAATAATAGATAATTACATAAAAAAATACAGTGGCATCCACCTTGAAAAATCCACAAATGTTTTGAGGCCAAATATTTAGATTTACACTATATTCTTCATTTTATTTGGCATCAACAAAAAACAGATTTATGCAGTTATATATGTGGAATTGATAGATAAGTCAACTACTGTTTATGCTGATAGAGACTCATAATTATATGTTGAAGATCAAGAAAGGAAATGTAACAGTTGCTGTACTGAATAATTTGTATTCAATCTATTAGTTACCGGAGTATGAAGTTTATATTTCTTGTATTTAGTATTTTTTCAGGTAACTTTTATTTTCATTTCTCCTTGAAACTTCTTCAAGTATATTTCGACTTATTTTGGTTGCTGGTGTGCAGGTAAACAAACCATGTGCCATCTGCCTCGTGAGGAAAAGCAAGCTGGCTAGCAATGGCTTTGAGTGAGAACACTGTGTCTTAGTGGAAGCGTCTTTGGTGGGGGAGGGGGGGGGGGCAAAAAAGAGCAAGAGGAAATCTATCCCACTTTCATCCCGGCCATTTGTATGTAAGAGCAGTACGGAGCATGGGAAAGAGAAGAGGTGGTTTAAAAAGATAGAGGCTGTGCTCTGGAAAGAAGGACACCTATCTAAAGCTTATCGCATCATCTGGAGGGATTGCGCTTTACTTTGAAACTCCAGCACTCCAACCTGCACTGTTCTCTCCTTTTAATATCCCGAGTGGGGAAGATAACAATACAACATCAATATACAACTCAAAACTAAACAAGCTGATAACCTCAATGGTTAAAATTGATATTACATACATTGTAATAAAAAAAAAATATATAAAACCATACACAAACCAAACATGCAGCAACTGATCAGATAATTTGTTACATAAAGAAACTATTAGTTATATAAAAATGTATTACATAAAGTAACTCATTTGATAATTAGAGCCACTTGAAATAGTTCAAAAGCTTGCTCTGCCTTTCCAGGAACAGTTTTGCCAGATTGGGTTGAGGGATGTCCGCCCAATCACGATCGAAAACCCGCCCTCTTCAGCAAAAAAACGCATGTCATAGAAAAAACATTTAATCTTTGAATAAACATAATGTAATACATTGTTCGGCTGTTTAAAAACATTGTCAGTATTGAGAAAGCATGTTATGGAAAATGTAGAACAACATTTTCATCATGCATAAAAAATGAACATCATATCAACAGCTGGCAAAACATGTAGCCTAGGCCTAATACATTGAAGAATCAAACCTCCACAACAACTGCCGGGGAGGTCTGAAAGTAGCAGATGCCCATTCATTTCTGCGCAGGCCGGAGCGCACCTCGCATTAATTGTATTTGATAAAATGTATGATTGGTGTGAAAACAAAAACCGCCCAATCTCGTTAATAGTAGCCCATATTTTATCTGCCCGCCTATGGCTTTTTTCCCCCGCCCGACGTAGTCAAAAGAAGCCCAATTGGGCGGGCACCCGCCCAATCTGGCAACACTGTCCAGGACTGCAGAACGCTAAACAACTACTAGTGTATTAAAGCTAGGGTAGTCAATATGCTTTATAAGCATTTTTGTAATATTGTTGAAATTCTTTTTTACATCCCGACAGCCATCAATAAATCAAATGCGCAAAATCAAAAAGAAAACAAATCTGGTATCCATGGCTGTCGCATGCCAGTATTTCATTCGTATTTCATTCATTTTATTCGGCCCAAATACAATTATTGCTCATCTGTTATTACACATGACCGGCGTGATGAGCTATGAGCTGGTAGCAGCGGCCATCTTGGCAAAATATTAGATCCACTCAGAAACCTATAGAGTCAAGTTAAGAGCGATGGCAGTCTTACACAAGGAGACCCCAAAATATCTATTGACTTGGCTTAATTAACTATATGTCAAGTGGGTGAGCCCAAAGACCCACACAGAAAACAGATCGGCGAGATGAACGTCCTGGAGCAATTTCTGAGGATGGTCAACAGTGATGTGAGTTTGTGGATCTGGGAGCACAACTCCAGCTCAGCAAAGGCCTTCATCTCAGGACACCGAGGCTCCAGAAACATATGGGTGATGACAGAGGAGCAAGCTCACCTCCTGGGGTTCTGAGGGGGGTCAGGCAAGTGGTCAGACAGAAGACAGAATACAATAGCTATCCCAGAAACCTGGTTCCATCAGTCCCATACCCTAGACACCCAGCTCCATCCTGTTTTCACACTGGCAATATAGTTACACCAGGTTTTCATGCTAAACCAGATAAAGTTGGGCCTGGGCACAGCCTGGGCACATTAAGCCAAAGTGTCTACTATTGAAGCCGAAGGGCTCGCATGTGGTGTACCTAGGAGGGAGGTTGAGGTGCAGGGCCCAGAGCAGGGCTGATTGACACAGGGAGCAATCAGACTCTAGTACTCTAGTCACACCATGTACCCAAATCCACCATTATTTACATTTACATTCAGGGCATTTAGCAGACACTTTTGTCTAAAGCGACTTAAAAGTCGCCTCGCACCGCACAAGACTGCCCTTCCCAGCCCCTCCCCATCTTCCTCACCAATGTCCGATCCCTGGTGAATAAAATGGGTGAACTACGGCTGAGGATCACCACCAACAAATTGATTATGGACAGGAATCTCCTGATTTTCACTGAAACTTGGCTAAACCCTTCCGTCCCGGAATGCTATTAACCTAGCGGAGCGCAGCATTGTCAGAGCAGATCGGACGGCCGACTCGGGTAAGAGCAAAGGGGGGGTGGGGGGTTGTTCATTTATGTCAATAAAGCCTGGTGCACAGATTCCTCCATTATTGAGAGTCATTGCTCAGAGAACGTGGAGTATCTCATGGTAAATGTAGCCCCTTCTATCTGCCAGAGAATTCACATCTGCTATCGTTATCGGTTATATCCCCCTTGACGCTAATGCTACACTTGCAATGAAATAACTACATTCTGCCATTAGCAAACAACAGACTATGCACCCCGATGCAGCCTTCATTGTTGCAGGCGACTTCAATCACTCCAACCTAAAGACTGTTCTCCCTAAATTCAAACAACATGTCTCCTGTCCGACCAGGGATGACAAAACTTTAGACCATGTTTACACAAACATGGCTGATGCCTACAAATCCATCCCCCTCCCCCACCTAGGACAATCTGACCATGTCTTTTTGTTCCTTGTACCAAAGTATTCGCCACTCATCATACTTGTGAAACCCACAGTGAGGACAGTCAACATCTGGCCAGAAGGGGCAGATAATAAACTGCAGGCTGGAGTAAGCATTCCTCTGAGGCCACCCTTGACTCCCACATGGACATTAACCTATACACCTCCTCTGTTCTGGACGATATGAAGTCTAGCACAGACAGTGTCACCACACTGAAAAGGATCACAACATTCCCTAATCAGAAGCCATGGATGAACAGGGAGGTCCAAGTCCTGCTGAAGGCATGCAACATCGCCTTCAGATCTGGGGATCCGCAGGCCTATAGCTCATCCAGGGCTAATCTGAAGAGGGACAGGCCAAGCACAACCACAACCTGAGGATCAAGGAGCACTTCACAAACTACTCCGACCCCCGACACATGTGGCAGGGCATCCAGGCCATCACGGACTACAAACATGCAAACATCACCCTCTTGAGGAGCTCAACCTCTTCTATGGGCGCTGTGAAACGGACAATAAGGAGGTGGCCATGAAGGAGGTGCTCCCTGCAGGCCACCAGCCCCTCACACTTTCCCCCGCCAACGTGTATGCAGCACTGAGCAGGATTAACCCACGGAAGGCAGCTGGCCCTGATGGTGTCCCCGGACGCGTCTACAGGGCCTGTGCTGAGCACCTGACTGAGGTCAGGACTGACATTTTCAACCTGTCACTCGCCCAAGCTGAGTGCCTTAAATCTACCATGATCGTGCAGGTGCCAAAACACTCTGCAGTGAGACTAAACGACTTCCGCCCAGTTGCACTTACTCCTATCATTACGAAGTGCTTAAAGAGGTTGGTCCTGGCTCAGATCAAAATCTACCTACCACCCGCACTGGACCCCTGGAGTACGGAGGATGCCATTTTCACGGCACTACCCCCGCCCTCTCCCACCTTGACGAAAGCAAGACTTATGTGAGAATACTGTTCATTGACTTCAGTTCAGCGTTCAATACCATCGACCCCTCCAAACTGATCACCAATCTCCATGATCTGGACATTTACCCCAACCTCTGCAACTGGATATTAGACTTCCTGACCAACAGACTGCAGTCTGTTAGGATTAATGATCACTCCTCCTCCACCCTCACCCTGAACACTGGTGTTCCGCAGGGCTGTGTGCTGAGCCCTCTCCTGTACTCTCTTCTCCCATGACTGCACACCTGTACATGGTTCAAACACCATTGTTAAGTTTGCAGACGACACAATAGTGATAGGTCTCATCAGCGACAACGATGAGTCAGCGTACAGGGAGGAGGTCCAGCGCCTAGCTGCCTGGTGCGCCAACAACACCCTGTTACTCAACACCACGAAGACCAAAGAGATTATTGTGGATAACAGGACGTCTAAAGGTGGCACACACACCCCCCTCCACATCAACGGGATGGAGGTTGAGCGTGTCACCAGTCCACATCTCTGAGAACCTCTCCTGGTCCTTAAACACTTCTGCCCTGATGAAGAAGGCTCAGCAGCGCCTCTTCTTCTTGAGGAGACCTCAGATCCTGGCGAATTTCTAACGTAGCACCATCGAGAGCATACTAACCAACTGTGTCACAGTGTGGTATGGTAACTGCTCTGCCTCTGACCGGAAAGCACAGCACTAGGTGAGGGGTGAAAATTGCGAAGTATCAGTATCAGCAGTATCAGTATCAGCAGTATAGCAAAGGACAATTCTCACCCGAACCATAGACTATTTACCCTCCCCCCCTCTGGAAAGTGCTACAGGTCTCTGGGCACCCGGACCAGCAGGTTCAGGGGAAGCTTTTTCCCTCAGACTGTTACCCTACTGAGCTTCACACCCAGGTGAATGTTGCCCCCCCCCAGGACATGCCCCCCTGCTCACCCAACATCTGGACACATAAGCACATAGGCCCCCTCAACATATTATTTATTTATATGTCAGACTGTACCTAAATCTGTTTACTGTTTACTTTACAGGGCCACTTTTTCTTTACTACTCATATTGCACTATACATGTGCATACTGCACCTTAATCGCTCATTTGTACTTATGGTTAGTTAACTACATTTCGTTGTCTCTGTACTTGTACTACAATGACAATAAAGTTGAATCTAATCTAATCTAAAAAAATAAGTACATTTGTCAGAAGAAGGTGAAACACTTAATTGCTGTGAATACAGTAAGAAAGTCACCAGAACAACTTTCAGGCATTCCAATTGCTAAGTTAACCATTGCTAGTATACAGCATATCTGGCCTATGATGCTAAGTGCTAATTATAAAGGCGCAATTATAAAGTCCCAAGATGTACAACACACAAGTGCATGAGGGGAGGTTTTTTTTTTGGGGGGGTGGGGGTTAAGTAGAGGATGGATCTTATGCAGGGTTCAGGAACAAGTGAACCTTGAACAAGTGAGTCTTGAGTCTCTTCTGGAAGATGGGGGGTGACTCTGCAATCCTGATTTTGCCGTCCCTGAGAAACTCAGTACTCCGAGTTTCTCGTACACTGAGTTTCTCAGAGTACTGTTGTTTAGCTTCTCTCACCGCCTTGCTAACACTGTACTTCAACTTCTTAAACTTGTCCGTGTCCCCACTCCTGAACGCATCTTCCTTCTGCAACCATAGCTGTCTGAGTTTGGCTGTGAACCAGGGTTTATCATTGTTATAACAATGGGTTTGGGTTTGCAGTTCCAGGTGATGTGAACAATGCTGTAGGATCACTGTCAAACTTTAGTTTTACCGGAAAGTTCTGTGTCGCGATCCGCTCTGAGGAGTTGGAAGCCTGCTAGTTGCAGCGCAGAGTCCGGTATCGATCCACAGAGCCATGTCTCCGTAAAACACAAATCAGAAGATGAAGAAAAGTCTCTGTTTTTCCCCACCAGCAGCTGAAGCGCATCCATTTTGTTGCTCAGTGAGCGCACGTTGAAAAGGAATAACCCAGGTAAAGGTGTGCGATGTCCGAGCTGACGGAGGCGCACGGGTGCACCGGATTGTTTCCCCTTCCTCCGGCGTTTCACTGCGTGAACAAATGTGAGCGCACCTTTGACCAGTATGTCCAATATTTCCATGGATGGGAGGAGAAAAGTGGGGAATAAGTCAACTGGAGTGGTAGCCCTGATGGACACGAGTTCTTCTCTATTGAAAGAGCAGCTGGTATCAGGGCAAAAAGTTAAATTAGCAAACAAAACAAGACAAAACAACGCGCACCAACACACCGAGGCTGCCGTTCGTGCCATCCGCTTTTTTTGGTGGGGGTGAGTCCCAACTACTTAAGAATTACACAAGTCATTTAATCATTCCCCTCACTGTTTATTGTGCCGGCACATTTAGTTTTCAGTAGTTCCATCGCCCTATGCAACTACATTTTTCAGTAGTTGCATTAGACTTTCATTAAATCCGTGATCGTATCTGTACATTGCTGGCATTAGCTCAGTGGGTAGAGCGGCTGGACAGAGCGGGTCGTCCACTAACCGTAGGGTCGGTGGTTCGATCCCCTTGATCCCCCTCCTCCAACTGTCCAACCCCACAAATGCACTGATTGTAGGTCGCTTTGGACAAAAGCGTCTGCTAAATGCCCCTTTTCATACATATCAAGCAGTCAATTATAGTAATAATCAATGGTCTGTATAAACTTTCATTTATTCGCCTACCAGGGTTCTCCTGCGCTAAAGGGCAATTCTGCATTTCACTTCCTGTATTTACGTCATGGGATCACACCAGGGTAGGCCATCTCATCAAAGGAGAGAGATGGTTTGTGATTGTAAAGTCACTGTTGACTCAGGTCAAGAGTAAGGGCAACCATACCATCACTGGTAGGGCTGGGCGGTGTATTGAATATATTCAATGTATTGCGGTTTGTTCACGGAATGTAGTAAATTATTATATCACCAACACGTAGTACACAAGTACAAAGTGTCACATAATTTTTTAAGCCGGCGGCATAAGACTCACTTTGGTGTTTCACTTCTCTAGTTCTATCTCCCTGTTCCCTGCTTCCCTCCAGATACAAAGACACAGCCATATGTCACACACCTATGGAATGCAGAGCAGTTACAAAACATGCTCTTTTTTTGTAAATGTAAGTGTACCCGCTGTTTCAACTGGAATTTGAAGACTATGAGATTTAAATAAGTGCATTTGGGGCTGAGAGTTCTAAGTAGGTGGTGGGCATGTTACAAATCACTGCTTTGTGGTACTTTTTTAGTACTGTCGTTTCGTATGAGCGTTATAAAGAGCAATGTTGCATATGAAATGCACCATGGAGTTATACTGAGAAGCTTAACCCTCACTTGGAAGGGGACATCAAAATTAACTGCTGCTGACACTGAACTCCACACATCCACACACACTGTAGCTATAGGCGTCCACTTAGCCTAACTGGGCCTGGGACACACTGCCTGCATGTGCGTGAGGTCTGCGTGGCGTTACCTGTTGCGTTTCATTTCGGCACCCATGTTAACAGGTTAGAGCAGCCACCTTCTCTCGTGTGTGAAATGTGGTCTGCTGCATGGTGTCTGTCTAGAGCAAGGGTCCCCAAACTACGGCCCGCCTAAACAATTGGAGTGGCCCACTTAACGATCCCAAACAATCCCTCTAAACATGGCCTATTTTTTAAAATAGCATTTTCCTATTATAAAATATCTGCAATGATTAAGGTTGGCATTCTAATGAAAATGTACCTTATTTACGAACTATTTACAGTTGTAGCTAATTTTCGGTGTTCAAAGAATTCAACATTCTCCACAATAATACTGATTGTCACTTTGGTCCATATCATTTCCTGTTAGAGACTGACGTCGGGCCCCCATCACAGAAAGGAAAGTTGATGTGGCCCCCACCGAGAAAAGTTTGGGGACACCTGGTCTAGAGAGTCGAAGTCTCACCTATTTTTTGCCGGGAGAAGCGGCCATGTCTTTGCAAAAATAGACTGTTTCAATGCCTATTTCTGTAGAATATGTTACAAAAAATAATTTATGTCCAGGCTTGTGATGCTAACTAGATACGTTTAAGCCCACCTCTGGAAACATGGACCACAGAAACCCGACCCCAGCCCTCGCAATGACTTTTAAAGTCAGGACAGCCAGGACAAATGAAGAGGGATTGCTGTATACTTTTATTTAATTAAATTAGGATTATTTATTTCTTACACACTCAAAACGTTTCCTGTCGAAAAAATATATATAAATCAAAAAATGTAATAAAAAAATGCCCATTAACTCAATGTACAAAGATAGGGCTGGCAGGCAGCAGCGACGTAGCAGAGACGCTGCCAGTGTGAACACCCAACACCACATGCGTGCGAGACGCAGCAGTAAGGTAGCGCCACGCAGACCAGATGCACACGCAGGCAGTGTGTCCCAAGCTTAACTCGCTCTCGGATGCGATCATCAAAATCAACGGCTGTCTAGAACAGCTCCACACATCCGCACACACACACACACACACACACACACCCACAGACACACACACACACACACACACACACACACACACACACACACACACACACACACACACACACACACACATACCGTAGCATTATTCTATAGGTGTCCGGAAAGCCTTCCCCTCTCTCGGTCGTGAACATCACTAACGTCTCTAAAATGTATATTTGTAATTATCTAGATTCTGTTCATGTAATTGTGTTGCGTTACTTTTCAAGTAGCGCATACACTGGGTTTTTTTCCTACGTGTGTTGAAAACGCATCCTTCAGCCAAACCGGATATTGTATATAGTATAAAATAACCGCTCTAATGTAGTAATGTGATGTTTAGTTATGAAGAATTTGTGACGGTCCCTGCTTTGGGAAGGCTACTGATGCGTGAAACAGTATCTTATGAAATGTGTTATTTAGCTAAGTCACTAGGGGGCAATGTTGGGCTGTGTCACGTGACCTAAAAGCTGAGGCGAATTCAGCTTTTCTCATGACATAACATCTTGAGAACGAGGCTACGGTATGTAGGAAGCAGGCCTACACCATGTCATTATTTATTTGCATTTAAAAGCTGTTTAAAGCCTATGTGTGCAATTGTCTGGTTTTAATAAACACAGTTTAGTTAAATTGATAGATTTTTCCCCTTTTTGTTTTGTAAAACTGTTCCGATAGAAACCGCTAGTTAATATAAACAAGGATGTGTATCGTGATCTGGACTAAACATATTGCGATATTATTTATAGGCATAGCCCGATATGATACACTTGACTTTGAACTAAAATCCATCCTGTTATGCAAAATTGTATTCACCACATTACACGTGGGAGAAAGAGTGAGAGCAGATATGAATCTTACATATTTTACAGAGAATCATAGACAATAACACAGGAATCCTATAGAAACTCCACAAAAGCCACAAAGAGCAATGTTTTTAAATGTTTGTCAATGAAAGCTGTAGGAAGATTTGAGGGTTGTAAAGAGAGAGTAGAAGAGTGCGAGTGAGTTAAAAAATAAACAACCCCCAAAATGTCCCCTCCTTCTCTGCTCCCTCTCTAAGTAATACGTATTTTAAGTTCTGTCCTATTTTGATTATCAGCCAAGCTATAAAAAAACATGACCCTTTTCTACCCCATCCCACACACACACACACACACACACACACACACACACAATGTGTGCCAGATATGTCAACATAGATAAAACAATAATATAGCTACACCTTGACTGTTGAAATGGAAGGCACCATATGGTGTTATCGCCAACAAGACAATGCAAACCAGCCGCAGTGACACACACACAGGCACACACAGATAAACACACACACACACACACACACACACACACACACACACACACACACACACACACACACACACACACACACACACACACACACACACACACACACACAGGCACACACACACACATGCAAACAAACACTTGGAAAGTTGCTGGTGATATGATAAAACTCCAAGCCAGACTTTCGGAACAAGATATTTTATTAAAAAAATTTAAATAAGTGCTTGATAATGGAATTGTTCAGTCGACTGACAGAGAACTTCAATGGGGCTAAAAATAAAAATGCACAATGAATAACAATCACAAAGGAAAACATTTTGAATAAATACAAAGTTAAAGGAAAACGCCACCGTTTTTCCCTACTGAACTATGCTCCTTCATGATCTTAGACCAGTTGATAAACACCTCTCTCGCCTGCGTGCGTGCATCCAATCGCTCCGGCGCGCAGCGCTACTTTGGTAGCATGTAGGTTGGCCCATTATATTTC
>OMKI01025608.1:0-13607 GCA_900302315.1 Phycis blennoides
GATTGGGTCAGAAACCCATTTCTCCTGTCTGAAGCAAACAGAAGCAAGCTACCTGTCACTTATCAGGAAAAACTCTTGGAAGTGTCATGTGACCGTGGCCTCCAGATGAAGTTTGCTACATCCACACTGACAGTTTTGGGTGTGTGTGTGAACCAGGAGCACCCTGACCTGCTACCACCCTTTGCCTCCACATATCTATGTGAGGTATCCTTCTCTGCAATGGCTGTGATCAAAACAAAGCAAAGAAACAGACTGAGCCTGGAGAAGAGCTTGATCACATGCCTCCCTTACACCAAGACTGACCAAGATCCTCAGTGAAGCACAAGCCCAAGTTTCTCACTAAAATTGAAATGTAAAAGTGCTCGGTTCAATGCAACAACACAATATTCAGTGTTGAGTTTCTAACTTTGAGATGCTAGTCTTATTTTGATACTTAAAGAAGATGTTCTTTCTTCTTTTATGTAAGGATGACATATATGCCTGTGTATATTAGAAAATCTTTTATTTAATATTAAGTTAAGATTTCTTTTTGTTAAGTTAAGGTTATTTTCATAATTGTTTTGTGAAGAAACAGTTGAGTTCAAGAATTCAGTTTATAAACCGATCTTTACTAATCCTAAAAGAGGGCACTTTAAATTGATAATTATTTTTATGTGCACAAATCTTTATTTATAACTAAGTTAATTATTATCTTTTATTTTTTTATTTAGGTTTCTTTTTAATTGTTTTATTTCCAAATAGTTCAAGAGAATGCAATGTTTTGCATAAATCAGATACTTAATACACAGTGTTTTACTTAAATATAAAATATTTCACAGGGGGGTACATCACTGAAAAAAGGGTGAGAACCACTGCTTCATAGGAATGGGAGTGAGGTTTGCTTTACTACTTGGAGCTCTGCTACACCCCCTACAGTGTAGGCCTATGTCGACACTGTAATGGTCCTCCGAACAGCTTCCCGCTGCAGCTGTGAACCAGCGATCCCAGCATTCAAGTCAGTGGCTTGGTAGGCACTAGATATAAAAGAAAATCCAGATATACAAATAAGCCTGTAATGTAACCATATCAGTATACACAACTGTTAGCATTATTACTTTACTTATTACTTACTTATTACTTTAATTACATTATTAGACAATTATTACCTTCTTAAAACGTCGATCACACTAGCCAGATTCACAAACCCAGTCAAGCTGTGTGTTGCAGGTTCAGATGTGAATTTCACAAAAACATTACGTTTTTCTTCCATTATATTTAGTTTTAATCTCCTGCCTGTATGTGCGTTTTGCCTCAGTTGTGTGTGTGAGTGTGTGCGCGCTCTGTCTGCGCGATTACGTAAGACCGTACGTGCGCGCGCCTGTCAAATCTGTCTTCTGTTTGACAGGAGGTAAGTGCGAAACTACCATTGTCTTCCATTAAAAGTTAATATAAACATCATATACGGTTGAAATAATGTTAGATTAACATATATAAGGGGTGATGATGTCACCGATGTTGCCTATTAGTTTCGCCGTAGTCTGCACAGTTTATGTCGTGTTTTTGTTTTTTTGAGAATTATCTGGCGCTAAATGTGCTAGTATTGCGTGGTTGTTACTAATAGGCATCCATTTTGTTTTCGTCAGAGCTGAGAACATACCACGCCACTCATCACACTGTATGCTGTTTTTTTGTTACATGTGCCAATGCAGGTATGGAGATTATTTTGTTATGTTTGAGTGGTAATGTGTGCTTGACTCTGGCTGTTTTGTGCTTGAACTGTTTTGATTGAGGTTGTTTTCTGTGATGGTGGAAATGGTGTTAATATGTCAAAGTACGAAAATCTGTCTTCTGTTTGACCGGAGAGCTGAGAACCTGCCGCCCCACTCATCACACTGTGTGCTGTTTTTTGTTTCATGTGCCAATGCAGTAAAGTGCCGTGTTTGGAATTCCTGGGTCTCCTGAATATTCATTTATTGAACACAACGCAGAGAATACACAGACCGGTTACATGTGCATAAGAGGAATATTATTGTCACGGTCTGTCTGCCACGCCCCCACCTCAGGTGATTAGTGGAGGCTACAAATCAGCCCTTCACTTTTCACCTGGTGGCCAGATTGTACTGTAACGGGTGGACCTGGACCCAATTGCAGCACAAAACCACGCACGGTTGAAACTTTTCCAAACAAATAATGATAAGGGGGAAGAAGCTGGATCGGGGAGCCAGGACGGGAGGCGGGCGAATGGAGCCCAGGAAGGACGAGGCAGGGATCGGAGTCAAGGACAGGCGGGATCGGGGAGCCGGGACAAAAGGCAGGCGAATGGAGCTCAGAACGGGCCAGGCGGGGATCGGAGACAGGCAGGCTCTAGAAACGGGGACAGGTGACAGGAAAATTGCTGGAGAGACTTGCATGTAGAAACAGCGAAGAACAATCTGGCCCTAGGTGAATAGTGAAGGTCTGATTAGTAGCCTTCACTGATCACCTGATGCGGCGCAGCTACGAGTATGAATGAATGAGTAGAGGTGGGGGCGCGACAGATAGACCGTGACAAATATTGAAGTATGGTAAGTATTTGTTCCCTTTGACTCTGGAGATAAGGGAGTCTGCCAGGACTCTTTGGTTGAATTGATGAACTGATGATGAACTGATGAACTGATGAACTGATCTAGGAGCATGTGCTCAGTTACAATCTAGATTGTGTATGGTGCAATCCAATGTCCTTGGATTTCAGAAGTAAGAAACGCTCTGAATACTATTTCACTTTGTCTTCAAAGTCTACAGTATAGGGAAAACAATGGGAAGAAATGTAACTGCTGCTATCATTTGCCAAAAGTTGATGACATTTTACATAGTGGACCAATGGAAAAGTTATTTCCGTCATTTACTTCTAGTTATGTTATTAAGGGTTATCAAGATGTGTATCAGAAAATGATGGTCAATCAATTCAATTTCCTTAGGTTCGTTTAAGCAGACTTAGGTAGGCAAGGCAGAGATCTAAAGTACTGTTGACACATTTCAAAAGCATGTATGCCTGTGTGTAAACCTATGTGATTGACAGACACAACTGCAAAGCGCTCAGTATCTTCAGCAATGGTCAGGGAATGACAGGGTGGGGTACCACTGTAAAGAATATGCCGTTGCTGGTGTTACACATCAGCAAATAACGTAATTTCACCATAATTGTTGTTGTGAAAACGTTTATGCTTAAGGAATAATCATTTATTAAGATTGACAGTTCCAAAGCCCGTATTTGACCGACACATTTGCAAAACATTCACTGTCTGCAGCCAGCAAACGCCCCGGAAGCTACCAGACTAAATAATATGATGCCGTTGTTACATCACTTCATTGCACCAACATTGTGATTGTAACGAAGTTGCTTAAGTTCGTTGTAAATCATAATTGGCTCATCCAGAGGCAGGTACAGTCAACTCCAAACAGAACGGCACCCCACTGCCTCCAAGTAGGCTGCGGTGACTTCAGCCTGGGTTGCTGTTTGCTGTCTCTTGAGGTGGTGAGACTGTAAATACAAGAAACTGTGTTCCTGTGTCACAGTATGGCTAGAGTTCAGCTTATCACTATTATTATCATTATTTCTTCATTCCTATCACTATATAAGAATTAAAAAGGAATTAAAAGGGTAATGAAGGTTTTGAATTGACGATATTCACTTGCTAAACAAAATAGCTGGTTGAAATAAGACAAATTTCTTCCAGATTCCAGACAATATTTCTCACTATCAGATCGCTGAAATTGATATTCAACACCGTTTTTTCCCTAATATCAAGAATAGCATGTGGCACTCAGAGAAGTATGTGTGAAACATTGTCCAATGTGTAAACAAGACTTATCTGATATAAATCGGATCCGAATGAGCTATAGCAAAATAGGAGGTATATTGAACGTCAAAGTGAATTCATCATCGCGGATATCATTGTGTCTTTCCATCTGTCTGAAACAGCACATACTGTATATTAAATGTCTCTTAAACGAATCAATCAAATGACATGGTAGTCTGTAATAGAAAACTAAGTGGGCTGTGTGTGTGTTGTCAAGACAAGCACACCATCAGTGAAAGACAAACCCTCCAGTGGAGGACCCAGAAATGATGCTAGAAGATCCTGGTCCGCTGGGCTACTGAGCCCTAACCCTCACTGAGCCCTAACCCTCACTGAGCCCTAACCCTCACTGAGCCAGGCCCTCACTGAGCCCTAACCCTCACTGAGCCCTAACCCTCACTGAGCCCTAACCCTCACTGAGCCCTAACCCTCACTGAGCCCTAACCCTCACTGAGCCCTAACCCTCACTGAGCCCTAACCCTCACTGAGCCAGGCCAGCTTACTATGATGGAAAAACACCACCACATGACTGAGTGTACTAGCTGACTTTAAGTTGTACATTAATAGGCTTTTTGAGATGTTTGTGAAAAGAATAAAATACCTCTTTATCATATCTTTTTAATATGGTTGTTTTTTGTTCAATCAGAGCCAGAGACCATTACTGTGACAGAGCGAGACAAAGAGTTGCAGCAACTGAAGCAGTTTGATCAGGACTGGAAATATGGGCCTTGTACAGGTAATGCATGCTGCCTTCATGCAGACTGTACATATATATATATGTATCATCTGGACTGACCAAAAGGAAATTCAGTGGTGTGAGAAAGTGTGAAAAAATTCATTTTTTTATAGGTTTTTATAGGTTTCTTTGTCTACACTTGTCATTTATTAAACAATGCTGCCATATGTCTCCTTGAACATTCAAACCTGAATTTAAAATAATCCATAATTTGTTCATCTTTTCATCCACCATCCATCATGACATAAGTCCCTATGGCTACTAGGCAATATACAGTGCATCATATGTGCCATTGGGCTTTTATTGAAAACATCTTACAATACCATGTTGATACCATACCATGAGTGCTTAGTCTTTACATAGGGGCTACAATGGTTTTCCAAATATTGTCTTTTTTGTGCACCTAGCCATAATAAACATATTATTGTAGTATAATATTAATAATTGTGTTATTATTAAATACTCTATCGAAGTAGTAGAAAATATATGTTGACAACAATGGAATACGGCAGCATCCTGTCCCATCGATGAATCAAATTACATTACAGAAAGCTTAGAATGTCCATTACATTCTATCTGTCTAACTA
Organism: Phycis blennoides; assembly: GCA_900302315.1. NCBI lineage: Eukaryota > Metazoa > Chordata > Actinopteri > Gadiformes > Phycidae > Phycis > Phycis blennoides. Next base: position 5,142 of record OMKI01025608.1, read on the forward strand.
GAAAGCTACTCTAATAAATCCACCCATCCCCAACGCTTGTGTCATTCCCCAGGTATCAGTAGGCTCCAGAGATGGGAGCGGGCACAGCTCCATGGGCTGAACCCACCTGAGCACATCAGGGAGCTGCTGATGCGCACAAACAACGATCCCCAGTTCGCCCAGAGGTGAATACAGCACATGCATGCACATAGACACACATGGACACAAAGTCACAGGAGGAACATACTGACAATGAAAACATACACAAGACTCCAGTGTACTCTCATCTAGTGACTGTATATTGTTTCATACACACTACACGATCACACCAATGTCATTTCTTTTTTCCAATTCTAAAAACAATGTTGACGTTGTGTAAAATGTAAATAAAAACAAACCATTGATTTTCAAATGTTCTTTTTTGTATTGAATTAAAGATTATGCAGAGACATACTCTTGAATGTTTTAAATAACGTGATATTTTTTTATTGTGAATATATGCTAATTCTAAATTTGATGCCTGCAACTCGGGCATATTTACTGCTGCTTTCCTTTTAAAGGGGCAGTGAGCCCATAGAAATCTATGCCATTTTGTCACTGTGGCATCTTAATAAATATAAGACCACCATTTAGAGAAAACAGGTGTAGCGTTCTACTCTATCCTATTGGCTGAGAGGCCAGGAAGGAGGGGAGAAGGGTTTTCCCCATAGGTACAACCCATGGTAACTTTGCGATATTTCTTTTTTACGGTAGTAAAAAAGTAGTTCTTCTGTCCGAGAAGCTTAACCCTCTGTGGGACACGGTCCTCCTTCAGCCACTGCCAAGACCTCCACACATCCACACACAGGGCTGAGACTGAGCCCCACACATCCACACACAGGGCTGAGACTGAGCCCCACACATCCACACACAGGGCTGAGACTGAGCCCCACACATCCACACACAGGGCTGAGACTGAGCCCCACACATCCACACACAGGGCTGAGACTGAGCCCCACACATCCACACACAGGGCTGAGACTGAGCTCCACACATCCACACACAGGGCTGAGACTGAGCCCCACACATCCACACACAGGGCTGAGACTGAGCCCCACACATCCACACACAGGGCTGAGACTGAGCCCCTCACATCCACACACAGGGCTGAGACTGAGCCCCACACATCCACACACAGGGCTGAGACAGAGCTCCACACATCCACACGCATGGTGGTGTTGAGACAGAGCTCCACACATCCACACACATGGTGGTGTCGAGACAGAGCTCCACACATCCACACACATGGTGGTGTTGAGAATGAGCTCCACACATCCACACACATGGAGGTGTGTGGATGTGTGGAGGTCCTGTGTTCTCCTGTGCCCGTCGGTGTCCCCGGTGGCACATCCACCACTGCCAATGCAGTTTCTGCAGAGCAGCCCAAATGTGTCATTAGTCATTTAGTCCGATTCCAATACATGAACCATATTTATTTACCAAATTTGCAATAATCAACAATGCCTTCATGTACTGTCAAGAAACATGGAGCAAACAAAAAAAAACACTTTGACATCGAATAAAACATCTATTGGTGCACAACACACCCCTGGTCCTATTTTACTATTTTGTGTAGTATTTCACTTTTCAAAGCCAATTTTGATTTCGGTAGACACTACTACGTCACCTGGAGCCGTTGCTGCAGTAGAAACAAGGGTTTAGCCAAAATATAAAGTTGCCGTGGGTCTGAACTATGGGGCAAAAACCGCCCCCTCATTCCTAGAACCCAGCCTAAAATCGTATTGTTTGAATTTGAGCTGAAACGGGGGTCACTTACACTCAACGGAATTCAAAGCATTACAGATTTCTCCAGAATCTCTGAATATTTTAATAATATTATGGACTATAGTCAATCAAATCGTACAACGCCTTGCAAAGAAAGGATGTTCTTAAACTGTTGGACTGTTTGCTCACGCCATTTTTTCCACAAAATGTAAAACCTCAACTGTTCTTTGCTTGTAAAAGGCCAGCCCCTGTGGATGCTCCTTTTATATCCCAGTCATCACCTGTTACTTGTTTACCTGTTCACCTGTTCACCTGGGGAATGCACCAAACAGATCCACTCACTATAGTAGCTGTCTTTGTCTTTCAGCATATGGAGTGACTATCCCTTGTGAGGAAGATGGAACAAGAGAATCACTCAAGAAGAATACTTGAATAGTTGAGAATAGTCCATAGTTGACTTTAATGTAAACGTGTGAATTTAAACATTTGTTCTTTAGTTTTGTTTCAGAACACTATTGCTATCACTACTATCACTGTGTGTGCGCGCGAGTGCGACTGTATAGACCTGTTTCAACTCTGGTGGTTGTGACATGACTATTCATTTCCAAAATAAAAAAACAAAAAAAAAACAATATAATGCCCATTTTGTCATCCAGTGTCTCTAACACGCAACCCTCCTTGCACAACACCCTAATTAATTTCACACATATAATCTTGCTCATGACTTGTAGCATAGTCTGCTTCTCATATATCCCTATCACATTTCCTCAGGGTGACGATTTAGGAAAATTAGACGTCTATTATTTGATTAAAATGTTCTGCAGTCTGTTATAAAAAAAAAAAAAAAATGGTAGTACTGTAATGTTATGGTAGTACTATTTCAGTTTTGTCTGTAGGCGGTTTATATACGGTATAAAGTATACCGTTACGTTATTTCTGTCTTTGAAAAAAAAAATGATTGTGCAAACGACAGTTGGGAGTCTTTGGACGTCATAGATCCTTGACGTCTGGAAAATAAATATTTCCCTCTGGTTTCGTCCGTATGCCACCCCGCGTCAACTCCCTCAATAACGTGTCTTTATTTGGTTGCTGCTCCTGCCAATCATTCACGACGGAGCAGTGATTGGTTCTTAGATATATCTGTCATGCCAGTGACCGTAGACGCACATTGCAGCGATTGGTGAAGTGTCGTCCTTAAGGGCGGGCTCGTCAGCGACCAACCCCTAGCAGGTGGGATTATGGAAAATGCTCCCATTCGATTCGCATTGGAGGGCCGTCAATCTTTTTTCCAGATTTCTAATTGGTTTACTTTCCCTGAACTGGACAAGGCAAGGCAAACACCGTTAATCGCTTCCATTCTGTGGCCTATTAATACTAACCCATTCAACGTTTTTTTTTAGTTTACATAAGGAATAATTTATACGGACTGCGGTTAATTGCACTCCTAAATCTATAGTTAACGCAAGGACACTTGCCTTACAGAAGCCTTAACATTTTAACCGGCGACATTTTTACTCATTGGAAAATCGGATGCAGTTTCTATGACAATATCGACCTTTAGATGTCTCACTCATGAGGAGCCTCCGTCGGATGTACTGTCCGTTTTGAAATGATACAGCTTATTTATCCTTCATTACTTGTGTTGTAACATAGACTTAATCGTCAGGACATCACGCAGACCACATGGTGCTTTGATAATTGTGATTTATAAAGCTGTAGTTTGCCGAACGGACGCAGGCACACCAACCATCGGTAAGCAAGCCGGCCGGGTTGACAACCTGTTCCAGGATTATATGTATGCTGACTAGTCCCACTAACGATATTGTATTGCTAACATTTAGCGTGAGGCTAGCCATGTTCTAATTGTGTTTGGATGCCTCTCAGATGTATTATTGTTCAGCGTCACTTGTCAGTGTAACGTTTTTGTATTTGGCCTTCATCGGTCTACATGTAGCGGTATCGATCATCTCTCGACGATGTTTCATGCGTTCCTTTTTGGTCAGCAATATGACAATCATTTACTTGCTGTGCCTTGTTGGCATTGGGCTTTTTAATACGGGCCGGTTTATTGTAGCAGGTCCATCGTTTAGACATAATGTGCTACATATGCATGGCGCTATCATTTTGTCGTTCGACCAAGCGACGAACGCGAGCCCACCCAGCCCACCCAGCCCCTCCGACCCCTCCAGCCCCCCCAGCCCCTCCGACCGCCCGGGGAGCCGTCCCGGGTTCACGGTACTGAGCGTCCCGGGTTCACGGTACTGAGCGTTCCGGTGAGCTCGGCCTCTGGCGCCCTGCACGCTAAATGCGCAAGAAGGCCTTGAAATGAATAATGGCAGGGATGTTTCAGAAATCTGCGGAGGCTAAAGCTAATATTCACCCATAGCATAGCCTTAAATAGACATTATGATTGGGCACATAGTTTTTTTTTCCTACATACCCAACTGCCAGGGGATTTCTCTGGGGCATGTTTGTCTCAGCGTTTAGTCTAGTTTAGTTGCCTGACTATCCTATCGGTTTGTTTCGGAGGCGAATATGTGTTGTAATCGTGTGTCATTTCCACGTAACAGGTGCAGGCAAGCTAATCTCTCGTTGCATTTTGTATCGTCTCTACCTTTAGATTAATTGATTTTCAGATTGTGAACAAATTATATTTTGCATGTCTACTTACACTAAGTCCATTTGCTTTTTCATAAGCTGAATTCTCTGGCTGTTTTATTTCTTATCTTCTCCGCATCGTTTTCTACCTTCCTCTTCTCCCATCCCTCTCTCCCTCTCCCTCTCTCTCTCTCTCTCTCTCTCTCTCTCACTCCCCCTCTCTCTCTCCTAGTAATAATGGACAATGCTCACACCAAGACAGTGGAGGAGGTTTTGGGCTACTTCTGTGTCAACGAATCAACGGGCCTGAGCTGTGAGCAGCTAAGGAAGAGTCGGGACAGATGGGGACCCAACGGTATATGCCTCTTACAATAATCCAAAAATCATTGTCACAACTCAAACGGAATGAGGATTGGTTCATGTTAATACATGCTATATTAAGTGTGATTTAAATGGATTAGCATACATAGTAAGCCATTTGTCATTTTCTTTATATGGGCTTTTGTGAAAGAGGGGGTTGATGAAGCAAGGGAATGAGGTCCTAATGAAACTTTGTAACAAGGACAAGACGTATTATTGATACAAGCTCACCAGGTGTATCTATGTTGCTACCAAGATCCAAGCTGTTAATACTTTGATTTGCTGTGTTGTTTTGAGTGAAAAGTACTAAGTGAAAAGTAGTGTCATATTAATACATCTTTTGGAGGTAAAACATAAATGTAACAGCTGGTGTAAACAAAGCTGTTACAAAGCTATGACTAATGCCTTTATTGTTTGATTACATGTCCCTATCTTCTGTCTCTTCCAGAGTTGCCTGCGGAAGAAGGTAGGATATATATATATATATTATTAATTATGGATGGACGAACATGTATGCACGCCAAACTTTTGAAGATTATCCTACAAATTGGATGCCAAAACCCATATTAAGCATTTCAGATGCTTTTTGTTTGAAAGTTTGATGTTTCAAAATTAAAAGATTTCACGTGACATCTAGTCAGAGATAGTTTAACAAAATGGAAAGCCCACCTGGTGAATGTCCGAGAGGAGAGATACCCAGGATCCAAGTGGTCCGAGTGGGATTGGGTCTTTTATGGACCCGACAAGCCCAGTAATTAAGTTTGCTATTAAAATGTGGTTCTACTACTATAAATGTTTACTATGTTGGATACAACATATGATAGCTAGCATAAAGACCTAAAGTCAAGCTATGTTACCCATTGGGAGAGGGGTGTGAGGAACTTCTTGTGAGAAACCTTGCCCTTACAAGGTGGTGCCGGAGCCCTTTGGCAATAAATGTAAAGGTAATCTTTCAAATCTGATGAAAGAGATGGAAAGAGAAAGTAAAGGGGCCCTTATGGGATCGGCATGGCAATATTTTCCAGAAACACAGAAACAGAAAATCAAAAGGCAGCTTCTAACTCACCAACAGAGGAATTACTACTGGATTGGCTTTTTTCTTCCTTCTTTCCTACATGCATCATTCACCCCTTCTTTTTCCAGGTAAATCTCTCTGGGAGCTGGTCCTGGAACAGTTTGAGGATCTGTTGGTCAGAATATTGCTGCTGGCCGCATGTATTTCCTTTGTAAGTAAACACAAACACCTCGTAAAAAATCTAGATCATGGCATATTATAAGGTAATGCAGAAGTTTAGAATTGAATGTCTTCTTTATTTCAATAATTATTTATTATTGGAAGTTGATTTGTTTTAACGCAGGGGTGCCTACTGACTGGTGATCATCGTAAATCTAGTCAGTGATCTTAATTCAGTGCAAAGTTGAAGATGTACATCCCCTGTATAGTATCACCAACCACATTTCTGTGTTCTGTGATCATTTCAGTTATTCATTTTACACAGGAATTTGAACTATGTGCATTTATTAGCTGTTTCCTGTAGAGATACGGAGTTTAGGGTGTTAGAACACCATTGTAGAAGTAAATGATGTATTTGCTAACCTTAATACAAAGAGTGACAGGCCGCAGAAAACATACACATAATTCCAATGTCAACAGGGCTTTCACCTCAAAGTAACTAAACTATGGATGTTTCTCAGACACTGGCTTGGTTCGAGGAAGGACAGGGGACAATCACAGCTTTTGTGGAGCCATTTGTCATCCTCCTTATCCTCATTGCAAACGCCATCGTAGGAGTATGGCAGGTAAGCAGAATGTGTGTGTGTGTGTGTGTGTTTGGTTCTGATGGTTCTGAAAGACTGTCTTGCTTACTTTTCCAACCCTTGTAAAAATAGTAATGAGGCAGTCTGCCTGAGCATGTGTAGCAGAGCTGACACGGGTCCTCAGTGAATGATTCCCCCGCTGCGTGCCGTCAGAGAAGCACTCGCTACATTAGCGCTGTGAATCCTTCAGAACGCTGTAGTTCACCAACCCCAATGGCTGCAGTTTGACTTCAAGCTTACAGAGTTCACCATCCAATCCTGAGGTCAGCGTTCAAGTTTTTATTAATGTCCCATTAATGAATGTGTGTGTGTGTGTGTGTGTGTGTTCCAGGAGCGCAATGCAGAGAACGCCATTGAGGCCCTGAAAGAGTATGAACCGGAGATGGGCAAGGTCTACCGGCAGGACAAGAAGAGTGTCCAGAGAGTCAGAGCCAGAGACATTGTACCCGGGGAAATCGTGGAAGTGGCTGGTAAGCACTGCAGAACATTAAACAGCTTTCTGTATTAAGTCAAACACAAGTCAAGCATTCAATCACACAAACAATTATGATTGTATATTAAATCAAACAGCTCTCAATGTCAAATTGACATCTAGATCATATGATTATTCATCTTACGGTTCATAAACGATTAAAATTATAAACAATTATACTTGAAACAAAACTTGAAAATATAAGTCATTTTGGAGTTCAATTATATGGGACTTTACATTATATTATGACATTTAACTTACACATGAAATAAGGTAGAAATCTATTTCTAAATCAATTTCTTGTCAAAGTCTGTTGACGATTTAACCATATGATGTATTTCATTGTATTTTCATAAATCCCCTTTCCAGTCACACAACTAAAAGTCAAATCACACCACAGGGACATTGCCATCTCTTGTGTTGCAGAGGTTATTGCAATTACTCTGCCAAGTGATTTGAGCTGCAGTTACCATACCAACCAACAGTGAATTTGGGCCAATTAGATTTAGCTTGTGTTTGCTGCTATCATTGTGATTTGGTTACTGGTTAAGTACTGTTTAGGTATTATTAGTACTATTTAAAATTGACAATTCTGTTATTAGCTATCTGTACCAACAGCATTATAGCTTGGTTTAAGAGATTGAGAAATATATAGTAAATGAAGCCATGGGGCTATTGAGAAGTTGAGAAGTGTTTCAATTTAATACAAGATTGATGCTGGATTCTTCTGGTACTGAACCGTAATGGTTTTGACAGTTTCACTATCCTCATTAACAAGTGGGTTTACCTACATGCAAACAAGACCAAGTGGTGAGGCTCTTGAACAAGAACAGACAACACAACAGCCTGTGATGTTGTCCCTCAATAGAAGGATCTCCTATGATGGTTAAACCAACGTCAAAGCTGTTGTTTGCCTCACTTCCATAGAGAGTGCTGTGTCCAAGCCAAGTTCCAGCAGCCGGTTTCCATCAGTGTGTTTTGACACGGATGGAATAACATTGCAGTGTCTCTGTTTAGTTCTCCCTCGACCAGCGTCTCATGTACATGCTTACCACTGGGCCTCTGCCTCCTCTCTCTTCTTCTTGTTCTCTCAATCTACCGCTCCCTCTCCTCTCTCTTTGTCCCCTTCTTGGTAGAACAGTAAGAGCTACAACAATAGAAAAATTGCTATAAATTTCAAATGGTTTTCATTTGACTGTTTGGCCAACTCTGAACTATCGCTGAGTATCATCAAGCACCTTCCACTCAAACTTGTCCATATCTCCTGTAAGCATTCCATATCTCCTGTAAGCATTCCATATCTCCTGTAAGTATTCCATATCTCCTGTAAGCATTCCATATCTCCTGTAAGCATTCCATCTCTTCTGTAATCAATCCTGTAAGCATTTTTGCACATTGGCAAATTGTGTGATATTTCCTCATGCTTACTTGCCTACAGAGTTTCATATTTTCAAATCAACACAACTTTTGCATCC